>MCFK01009457.1:0-10534 GCA_003610855.1 Erysiphe neolycopersici | reverse complement strand
AGAGAAGGTGAAAAAATATTAGTGTTCTGTTTGCTAGAAGCTTATAGAAAGTTATTTTCAGACTAGAAAGCTCTCAAGTTACATTAGGTATGAATGAAGTAAAGCTTTGAGAGGGATTGGTCGCCTTCAAAACCTACTGTCATTGAGGATCCTGTAGAAAGCTCTTGTCCAGGTCATAAGGTAACAAGCAGATCGTACACCAACGTATCTATCAAGTTGGATTGCCATGGAATAACTAAAATTAACTTCGTGAATACCAAGCTCAAATTTTGGGTGAAATAATTTTCGATAGGACAAGTAATCGATGGATTAAGCTGCAAGTAAGCGAATGCCTTTTTTTTATGCTCATTCATGGTGGTTGTGTACAAAATGAGCATTCTCTTATATAATAGGAACTTTGTAAGCGGATAGATGAACTTCTCATTTAAACAATATTTAGTCTGGTGAGTGATTCTTTTTCGAGCTCGTTTTTGCACGAGGTGCATTCACACCAAAAAAAGTAGGTTTTCCACAATTGGTCCCTTCTTGTTAGGCATGGTTGTTCCACATCCACATATGATATAAAGATTTCTTCCCCAGCTGCAATATTCAATAATGAGTGGAGAGTCATTATGCGACCTTCGGAGACAACATGTGCATTAGGTACACATGAATGATTTACCAACGAAATAGTTGGCTCAAAGAAGATGCCTATGGGAGTCGCATCAGGCAAAGTGGCACGAAAAGCATTGCACGAAATCTAAATTGGAAAAGAATTAGTAAATCTTTGATCTGATGATAAGTTATTTGGAGACAGGCTTAAATTAAAGTTCCCAATGAAATCCATATACGGATAGACCAAGTGAGAGAAGTATCTAGACAAGAAGCTAGACAAAAGAAAAAAAAAATACTCAGTAAGAACTTTACAGACCCGACATAAAATTGCAATTCCCATCTCTAAGCCAAGGTCCTCAGTGCTAGTGAAAGCCATTGCAGCTTTCGCTTGTAACGAAATATCTTCCCAACTCTCTTCCTGCCCCAATCGAGACCTAGTAATCCGCTCCTCTTCATGACCTTTTAAGTTTGTCCAAAGGGAATTCCGTTTTTCATCAAGTTGAAATTTGAGTAACGCTTGCATCAGCGCTCGTACAGGAGTAGGGGGCACATCTGGAAGCTTTTGTAGATATTTACATTCCTTTGCGTGGATAGATTTCCAATCGGCACGCTGGCATGTGAATGAACAGTAACGTGGAATCTTGCAGGCACTACATTTTTGGAGTGTTGCTACACACTGCGTCTGTAGGTGAGGAAAAGCTGAAAATAGAGGGAGAAAACACCAAGAGCAAATTTTGGAGAGGGACGGCGTATCAGGTAAAAGTATGTAAGGATTGTGGACATTCATTAATATACCATGAGGTGATATATCTTGAGTAGCAGCGAGACCTCTACCTCTGCCATTGGTTTGAATTTCTTTAGTGAAATTGGTTTGGGACATCTGTAATCGAAGTAATTAGTATCATCTACTAATTCAATTCATTATATTTGATTTCAGCTTGAAATCTGACTAGCGTTAATTCTTTACTCGTTGAGATTTGACATTTAGAACTGACTGATGAACTCTTTAGAAATGTTAAATATGGTAAGTGTATTTATTATCTATGATAAATGAAAAGTCCTTTTGAACTACTAGTATTTTAGTACGTCAGGAAATGCAAATGTGTAAACAAATTCACATGAATCTAATTTACCAGGCGGGATTTCGCAAACCCAAAATGTCCTCTAACAATTACCCTTTCTAAATAATTGGTTTAGAAAATGTGAGAACCAAATTTGGTCTTTAGATGAGTTTGGATCCACTCATCAAAAACTGAGATTAGTTCGTCGCGAGCAGGATTTGAACCTACGCGGCCGAAGCCATTAGATGTCGATTTTCAGCTGCGCTGATTCAAGTCTAACCCATTAACCACTCTGGCATCGCGACTTGGTTACGAGTTTAGAAAAATATAAATTTATAATAAGTTAAAAGATAAAATATCCCAAAATGCATTCATGTGACTTCAAAGGTGTAAGTAAGTTAGCAGAATGTCACGTTTCACGCGTCTACATATTATCTAACCCGACTGAGAAAGAGCTAGCACATCTAAATCATGTTTTATGTCCTAATCATAGATCAAATGAAATATTTGACTCGTAGCTCAATTCTTGTTTAGTATTTTTCTAGACTGATAAAAAGTTCTCAGGTTGACATATTATAAGATAAAAATGAAGAGGCTAACTCACATATTGCAAATTCATTATGATAGGCAATAAAATAGTAAATTCTAGATAATTATATTCGTTTCTAACTTCCTTCAGGCTTTAACTAATAAAAAGGATCGACCTCAAGATTTTCTTATATGAGATTGTTAAGACTTCTTTGGAGTCAACACAAAAGGAATGAGATTATACCAAATATAAAGTTCTTTATTCTTCATTTCATATTTTCTACTTATCATTATTTACTCAAATAGTTAAATCTATGAATTATCTTGAATAAATATTTTTTTTACATATTGGTGGTTGAAATTTACAAAGTTTTGGAATAAGTTCACTGTACAAAATCTTGACTTTTCATTATAAATGGGACAGGTGTATAGTTTTGGGAGACAGATGTGGTGTTGTAGTTTTTGTTTCTGCCAAACCCAAACATCTCTCCCATAAGGTTTAGACTAGCTTTCGTAACCTCCCCAAAATAATTCATTCAGGAATCTTATAATCATCTCCGGAAAATCCAACACTATTTGACCTTTCATCTCGGCGTGAAATACACCAAAAGTTCAAACTTTGGGCTAATTTCATTGCCCGATGCTAAACCCGAAACACATCTGGGCCAATTAGATTTTCCCATACTCTTCTGCCTTCTGCATTATCGCTCCATTAAGTCCATCTCTCTGCTCCACTGGGAATAGACAAGTGGGACAAAATAATTTGTACTATAAGCCTTCATTGGAAAAAGCTATGAACTTGTAAACAGTTTTAAATTAATATAAGTATTGAAATCATTTGTTTTCATATCCTCTATGTGATGTTAACCGTTTCAATCAATATTTCCTGGGGTTAATATATAAATGCAAAACGAACAAAGGTTGATCGAAGTGCATAACATATTCAATGTTTTTTTTTCCATATTTTTCGTTGCTCTGTATTACGAACCATTTATGATCAAGGTCTCACTGAATATATATGAAAGTCCTTGTGAATGCAAAACTCTAATTGTGTCAGTCTATTGAACAAAGTGAATATCGCAAAATAAAAACGGGCGAGAGAATGTAATTGATTCATTGCAGATTTAAATATTGTTTAATGAGGCAATTTGCTTCAGGATGTTACTAGTTTAACCGTAAAGGATTGGTCGCGGCCAAATTACATTCGCATCTTTATATTCCAATCATTTAATAACTTTCTCATATATTTAATTTTTATAGACCAATTTTTTTGGGAATCTTGAATAATGCTCCATCTCAAGGCTTCATTTTAGATGCTTGAAGGGCATAAATTTGTTCATCAATCTGTATTCTTTCATACTGAACGTACAAAACTTTCGAGCTTACCAATAATGTATTATACCTTTGGAAGATATTGTCATTAAGAGGATCGGTGCATCCGTTCTCTAGTTAATATTCATAATATTACACAAAACCAAAACATGGCCACTTACACCGTTAAAGATTGGCTGGATGTGGAAAAGGGGTCATCTATAGATCAAGCTACGAAAAGATACTGTTACACTGAGCAAGAAGGGGCTATTATAGCTTTCTTTGTTGGAGGTAAAGAATTGCAGACCAGATTTTGAGTGCGAAATTAATCATAGCACCAATAGCTATCCAGGAAGGCAATTTTTCAGTCAATCTTCTCCTTCAAGATATACGCATCTTCACAGATACCGATTTAGATCTTGTTAAAGTTTCTAAAGGCGAGAAAACCCCATATTCAAGGTGCTGAGCAAGAAAGCTTATATAGCATAGCTCTTACACTTCTGCTCGCTGTTTGTGAACAAATTCAAAAAATTCCTGAAAATGACTGTTTGTTTTTTTCTTTCATTAGTTTTCTACTGCTGACTCAGTATTACAGTAAATGTTCTGATCGATAACTTGGTTGAAAGAATTAGAAATGAAAAAAACACTCGTTATAATGATGCAGGAATTAGAGAGATAGTTCTTCTATTCCGGACTCTTTCAAAACTCGATACATTCAATCCTAGATATATTTCTCAGATTATAAGTAGCATTTTCACCTTGGCTGATAGTAGGCATCGTTTTATGGACTTACCTGACGCCGTAAGACAAGATGTTTATACCGTTGTTGATTTTTTTTTCAAAAAATACTCCCATATTTTGATAGAAAGTTTAGGAACCAGCAAACTTGTGGAGGGAATTATAGAGTTAGCAACATTTGAGAAAAAAGCTCCGTGTTTGCTAGTCGTCTTTCCGTTGATTTCACACATGAGTCGAAATTGGAATCTCGGAGAGTCAGAATTTAAAACCTTATTTAAATCATTCATTAGGTACTTTCCAATCAAAATTAGCGGCCTAAAAGATGACTCATTACGCTTGAGTGTGAAGATGAGCGATTGTCTCACAGATTGCATTGTGTCAAATGATTTCTATGCATCATATGCATTTCCACATTTTATCACAAGTCTAGATGAACATTGGAATATATCGGCAACCGTTATGGTGGGTGAATTTGTACTTGATATTTCTTTTAGATGCACTGACTAGACTAGCACGAAATATGTACGGTAATTTGTATTTGTGTCAAAAAGTATTCAAAGGAGAAACTGGCCTCTTGGTCTAACAGTTTGTGGAACTCTTTAAAACTTATCATTTGGGATAGCCAGACCGAAGATCATATCCAGGACTCTCTAATAGTTATCCGATCTATTGCAATCTCATTAGCTTGTATTGAGCCTAATTGTGGCGAAAGTCCACAAAATGATTTTCTTACAAAATATGTCATGAATGCTTCTAATG
Source organism: Erysiphe neolycopersici (assembly GCA_003610855.1). Classification (NCBI taxonomy): domain Eukaryota; kingdom Fungi; phylum Ascomycota; class Leotiomycetes; order Helotiales; family Erysiphaceae; genus Erysiphe; species Erysiphe neolycopersici. The sequence goes on along the minus strand of MCFK01009457.1, from coordinate 5,543 downwards.
ACTGCCGAAGTCACATAATTGACTCACCACAGAAGTATTTAGCATCGACTGGAAGAATAATTTATCATCTTGCCTCGTGTTGTATTAAATCGCTCAGCATGGTTGTTACAACTATTTTACCTCCATTACTAGGTCTTTGGAAGGATATAACTCTTGCATCAGAGAAGAAGATGTTACTGAGTGTTATAACCCTTATTCTAAAAGCCTCAATTGAATTACTTGAAACTACACCCGATGAAGATGCCGTTGGGGCGATAAAAGCGATCGCTTCATTTCAAGAAAGACTTATTGAAACATTATCTAACGCTGTTGTAGAGCTGAAGCGGGTGACTCAAGAAGCATCTGTGGGAAAAGAGCACCTACTAAAAAATGCGTCATACTTTGTGCCAGCATTAGAAAGTCTAACACTGCTGTTCAGAATCCCCACATTTTTAACCCGTGTTGAACAGGGAATGATTGTTCAAGAGATGAATAAGATTCTCGTTAAATCTTCAAAAAATGAAATTATTCATAGAGAAACATTAACTGCCTTACAGAAGATTTCTATATACAGACCAACTGTATTTGCGGACATGATTTTGCCTTCTCTTCTAGACGAGCTCCCCGAATCTGTTATTCCTGATGATGAAGGAAAGACGGCAAATATGCAACCAATTACCTCCATTTTAGATGATTTAGTTCATATCTCATCTCATCCTTGTCATAGGGAACTCGATATTGTCGTTCCCAAGGATGCTAACATTTTCTGGTATAAAAATTTCAATTGCTTCGTGGATCATCTATTTAAGAAGATGGATAAATTATTTCTTTTAAAAGGCCAGGTCCGTTTTTCTACTGCTATTGTCGCTGCACTCTTCAAAGGATTAAAGCTTTTTGATGGAGAATTAGACTTTTCCCATGTTGCAAAGACGCTTTCTGAATCGAGTATTTTACCTTATGAGTCGATCTGGATTCAAATTATCCAAAAGTCTCTCTCTATAAAACTTCAAAATAATTTAATTTCTACTGCTGAAAAACGATATATAAGTGTCAGAAATCTATCACACAAAGATGAAAGCCTTGATGCCCTATTTTTGCATCTAGTGGGAAACATAATATTATTAGTTTCTCGGTCAAAACTGAACACGCCTGAAAACAACATTGTTTTCAAGTTTTACGATCAGTCATTTACCAAGGAAAACGTTCAAGATTCCAATCAAGTTGAAAGCCTATTTTTGTATCAACAGATACACGAGGCTGGACTGATAAATGATCCTTTGATATATCTCGTGTCAGTATATCCATTAATCGGGGTCCAGCCTATAGAAAACGACGATAAAAAACTGACGAAAACCAAGACTCGTCTAGGTATTAATAAAAATGCTGGTAATTTAGCTGTAGGTGCTATTCTTCGAATTCTAGACACTAAGCAGTCACTTATCCCTCGAGTCCGCACCGCATTACTACATTATACGCAGATCCTCGTCGCTAAGTTTCATTGTTCAACAGATGAACTTCAAGATGGTGGAAAACTTCTAGACTTCATTGAGTCACTTATTGAAAAATCCCACGAACATTCTCCACAATATGTAATACAACTATATCAAGTGATTGTGTATATCGCTACTGCATCTTTTATTAGCTATGATAGCAATTTAATGCGACCAACTTTCAAGCTTTTGATTGATGCATTAAAACCCGAAAGTCATGATTCAAATATCTCAACTCTAGTAGCTCAATCATTTCGATTAATCCCAGTCGAATCTGAAATCTTGAATAAGAATAATTATATTCAAGTACGAGCCTTACGTAAAGGACTTCTCCTCGATCTAACGAAGCCACTTATTGAACAATATCGTAGGCGATGTCAGCTTATGCCTCAAAACCCGAGCCTTCATAGAACAGCAAAAAATAACTACCTGATTGCTATAATTGGCATCATAAGAAATATTGAAGCTTCTCTCGTTCTTAGTAAATTTGATATAGAGGAATTAGTGACACTCGCCTTGGATGGCACAAATGTGTCTAATGATAATAATGCCAAGGCTGAGTATATCAAACTAATACGTATGTTAATTTCTGAACGTCCGAAATACATGGAAAAACATCTTGAAAAAATTATTGAACGCATGATTGAGCGTACTCATAATACACTCGAAAGGCCAAGTGATGCAAATTTTGAATGCCGTATCCTTGCAGTTGATGTGCTCCGCTTGGTAATAGAAAACTTTGGCTCAGATTTAACACTTCCCAAACGTATAATGTTGTCCAACGAGCTAGCTGTTGCGAAGGATGATTGTCATGCTTGTGTCAGGCAAGCCGCTGCACAGTGCATGTTAGCTTTATTTTACATCTAGCTGTTAAAAAAAGAGGATATTTCGTTTTAGGTTTCTATCCTCTGACAAGGAATGATGTTAATGTTTTTTATTAAATCATGTAAAAAGGCAATTCTGAATTTGGGAAATTCTTTATGAGAATGAGAAATTTAAACTTTGACGCTCGTTCATTAGGGCACATAGGGAGAAAAATCTAATTCATATGAAAATATTGCTTCTATGCCTATATTTTTTTCTTCTGATGACGCTATTGACCATCTAGAGCAAATTACTACCATGTAGAATCAAGCTTTATGAGTTGTTTTGAGGGTTGAATTTTTCTTCCGCTTACAATTAAACCCTATCTTGTTTCCTAATTACGACCATTTCCCCATATATCATTGGATATTTCCTCTCTAAAATTCCAAAGATAATTGGAATTCAAGATCAGGGTTTAATTAGAAGACTGAAACCCAATTTCATAAGTTAAATAATAGTAACCGTTTAAAGCACTATTCATTCGATGTATTGCCAAGCATTCTCCCAATTTATTACTCCGCTTGGAAGTAACAACCAAAAAGAACGACCTTAACTCAGTCTCAATAATATAAGGAGTAGTTGTAATCTGGTGTTTGTCATTTTGTTTCTGCTGTCAAGTCAATGCTTAATACGTGTCACTTAAGTATTTCAAGATAGATCGATTATTTAATGAGGTCAAGCGATGAATAATTTATGAGGAAATATTTCAAATAAAAGATGTATTGTAGGTGATGATTATACAAAATGTGAGATTTTTTGTGGTAGGTAAGTCATTATATCCGCTGAAAACCAGTTGTTTCGGTTAGGAACAGTATGTCTCCAATCACAGTCTTCGTTGTTTACCACTAAGAGTCACGAGACTGCCGCTTTTAGCGTCGTTTAGAGTAAACTCTGAAAACTGTTGTGTTGAAGGTCACTTTACTAAAGTTTTTAGGGTCAGTTAGCGTCATGAACAGTCCACATAGTATATCGTATCTCCTGCCTAACCCAGCCTCACCAACCGATGAAATATCCATCCCTCCAAGTTGTAGTATAGAAGAAATAGGAATATAGATTCTGTAATTTTATTTCAACTTCTTATACCAGTAAAACCGAGTTGACACAACCGTCGTTCTCGCAATTATTAGTAATTTGAGCCCACCGACCCCATACCACTTTTCCTCCCGCAGTTACTAGACCCAATTCACTGACATTGACTTCAATAATTGTTCCTTTAGTAAGGACCCCAAGTTGAGTATACATTTGGTTTTGTGGATTTTTCTTGACTGAAATTATGGGTAACTGAACAGTGACACCTAATTCAGGATGAGTAACATTTGCTTTCTTATATCGTAGACCCATAGGTCGGATAAATCGCTCGTATTTGACGGGTCGTCTAATTGTATTGTGTTAGAGTGAAAGTCCGGAAAAAAACGAATCGTAAATTCAGATATTTGCTTTTTTTCCTTAAAAAGAATACAAATATCCAACGCATCGCAAAGATACGTACCTTGTGAAATCAGGTCCAACAAACGTAGGCTTAGTAACCATACGCTTCCAGGATTTCTTTGCTGTTTTCTTCCCTGTCTTGACAACTTTAAACATTTCTTCCTCAGCTATGCCCCGAACTTTAGGCAGTGGTACACTGAATTTTGCAGCCTTCTCTGCCCTTTTGTTCTTGATTGCACTCGAAAGCGCTTTGGCGCTGGTAGGGTTTGATCGATCAAGTAAATACTGCGGTAAAGGTGTACTAGAGGGCTCATTTGGAGCAGAAGACTTTACATTTCGTTCTTCATGGGCCCTGATCTGCTTCTTCATCTGAATCTTCTCTAAGTGTCTTTTTCGCTGATATAATTTTGCTCGGAGACCAGTGAGCTTCTGCGCATCTTCAGAAGCTTTATGACCTTCTCTTGCTATCCTTTTCCGTACCCTTTCTTCATGATCGAGGCGTCTCCCATGCAGCTTGCGCCACCGCTCCATGTACTCATTCTGAGGCTAGTAATTTATTAAGTAGTGATCGGATTAAGAAGAGGAGATGTAAATTCAAGAAAACTCACCATTTTGAAGAGATCGTGCGTCGTCTACTTGTTAATATAGTGAACTATCTTAACTTCTGTTTAATAAGGCTCGTCATTAAGCTATTAGTCGCTAATAATTTATTTTTCATCTACTGGCATCTGATAGAGTGGTGATAAACGACACCTCCTTTCCGATATAAGGGCCCCCCCCCTCCCTGGAACTGACGTTTCACCACCGACTTTGAGTACTGAATTCGTCGGGCGGTGAACATTAATTACAAGGTAGTCTTTACTCCATGAAGTTTTATGTTACTAAAGCAACAGAGAACTTCTTGTTTACATTCAAATTGCCACTTAAAAGACATACAAAAGCTAGAAAACTCCCATATATTAGCTTTCACTTGTAATATGTATGTTCTAATTAACTCAAAGTTTTACAGATTTTAAAAAAAATGGAGCCCATTACTATGAAACCTTTTGCACCCTTCAGCAGGATCATGCTCTTCATTCCAAGAATTGTATGATGTTATTCAAAGCCACGCTAGAGCTGCTAGCTATGCTTATGCCAATAGTTATTCAGAGAGAAGAAAAAGGCGCACTGTAAAGGTTTTGAATTGTCAGAAGTGTGGTAGCTATCAAAGTAACATCGATGAGCAGTCAAGAAAAAGACAGACTATGAAAAAAGTCTTGTTGCTCTTTTGGATTAAAGACTTAATAGAGGACTGATGAGCAGTGGAAGATCTGTTTCCTTAGGAACTATTTACTGCCCAGATTGTACAATTGTCACGCTTATCCATTTTTCATACGATAATTGACTCCTATTACAATTATGAGCAGAATGTTATTCAGATTGTCTATGTTTGGAATGGAAGTATGTAGAAAAGTATGAGAATGAGAATGAAATTAATAAATAAGTATCCTTTATATATATATATATATATATATATATATTACTTGATAGCCTTTAATGCATTAATATTAGACCCCATAAAATTGGATGCTTAGTGCAAATAAAGAGGAGCCTTGTCTATGAAATACGGACATGGAAATCCCTAGACTTCCTAGGTATAGCAAGGTCTAGCTATGCACAACACCCTCTGTCGGTAATGATCTTGCTATAGAAATGGGACAAATTATTTTGGCTTGGTGAAGCAGTTTGCCAGTGGGTTCACAATTGTGATGTAGTCTACCTGTCATGGACTAACTGGAGTCA
>MCFK01009372.1:0-10288 GCA_003610855.1 Erysiphe neolycopersici | reverse complement strand
GCTAAGAGGGGTTCTACTGTAAATATATTCTCTACCGAATATTAATCAGCCAGCCATCCACCCACAACTATTTACGAGAAGATGCCCACTTTGTAAATGTAGTGAGTGAGTGTGCCTGCCAGAAGACGAAGACGGAGATGAAGAGGACGACGACGTAATTGCATGGACAAGATCTCGAATATTCTGTTATTTGAAGAAAAGAAAGAAAAAAAAAAAAATAAAACCAAATGTCGTGCAGCGGATCGGAACCTCCAAAATTCCCAGGGACTCGGGTCTAGAAGGCAAGGCCGCAAAAAGCTTTTTCTTTTTCTTTTTATTATAAGAATCCCTGTCCCCAAAAAAAGTTATGCATGTAACAGTAACGCAGATAGATTTGTGCAGGGGTATATAGGTAGGGTTTTTTGCAGATATCTCTATTTTCTTTTTTTTTTCTTTTTTTTTTAAAAAAAAAAAAGGATATCTTGTTATATACATCCACCATCCTCGATATAGATGGACCCTTTTTACTATCAAGTTTTTAATTATTATATTTTTTTTTCCCTTATTAACTCAGCTTTCCTTTCTTTCCTTTAGAATGAGTAATATAATTATGCCCTTGCACTCTTAAAGTTTCAGCCTCCTTTGAAATGCAGAAATGTTGCATGGATCTTACGATTGATTGATTTCTCTTATGTGAGATATATTAAAGTGGCTATTGCTTGGGAGCCAATAACAAACACTAAAGAAACTTGAGTAATAACTGCTAGATGAGGTTATATCCAATATCAAGTTAGTATTTCTGTCTCTCTGTTTGTAATTAATCACTTAAATCAGTTAAACCTATAAATTACATTGAATACAACATCTTCATATCTTTTCTTACCATTTGGGTTGTTGTTGAAAATGTACGAATTTATAGAGTTTTATTAAGTATTTAGACCAAAGGTTCTGTATTCTTATACTCCTCGACGACATTGTTATTCAAGTTTTGATGGAAAAACAAGACGGAAAGATGTGGAACCCTGCTGGCAGAGCTTTTTCTTTACCCCCCTATCGTAAATGTCATATGTTGACTATAACGAGGACTTTTCTAACCATCTCTATGGTGCTTTGTACCTTGAATCTCTCCTCTTGCCCAACTTCATTTATTTAATCTGCCGTTAAGCGAAATCGGATTCTGTAAGAAATCCCAGTCAACAAAATCTCACGGGTTTCTTTTTTTAACCCTTGTATCGATTTATTTCTGCTTCCACTGCTACCCCGACCGACCGACCGACCGACAGACACCGATAAGCGGCCCGACCTACACATGCACCGGTACAAGCCATTGGAAAACATGGCTGTATTTCTTCCTCAGAAGTCCCATCTCCGCTGTGAAAGATTCGTACTGAAAAGTTCGAAGATGTTGTGTGTATGTTTTTGACACAATCTTGGCTCCGTACACTCACTACCCAAGAAGAGCTGTAGGTTCACTACGCACGTACAAGTGTTGAGCCGTCGACCCCCACATAACTTCTTAATTGAACGGTGATTACGTTCGCTCCTTTTTCACAGCCTAGCTTTAAGCAGCAGCTACTACACCTGAAATTAGTGCTTACAAGGCGAGATTGGTAGAATGTCCCGTAGTGGTGGGCGATGATGATCTATCTGTAAGTTGGTATCGTACAAATCTTCTGATTAGTGTTAAGTAACCCAATTTCATAAAATAGATCATACACTTGGAGATTAGTGATCCTGATTGAATATCATCATTTGTAATAATTTCTTAAAGCCGACTCACTACAGGCAGACTTCACCTCTTCTTCCTCTGATATTATCGGCTAAAGACGTGTCTTGGCGCTAGAGGATGTGGCCGAGCTTAGTTCCATGGTAGATGCAATAAATAATTGATTGATTGGTATTAACAGTTTGAGCTCTACCGCCTTTTTTTAATGTAAAAAAAACCAGCCCCTTGTCGCCTGCAACCTGACAAATTTATCAGTCGAGTGGGGGGATGCGTGCGTATTTCAATAAGATTTGGTGAAGAGTGACAATGATTTACAATACTTTGTAACCCATTAGGTTTTCACTATGAGCTAGCGACCCAAGATAATAGAGTTTAAAGCGAAGCGATATATGTATAACACTTCTTTGCTGTTGGAATATAATATTTGTATTCCAACATGGTGTTGTTGTTGTTGTGGTTAGGGTTGGTTGGAGAGGAACATGGACCAGGCAGTTAACTAGCTGCTTACCAACCATTTATTAATCTTCCAGCAAGCCGCCTCGTAGCGAGTTTCTAGAACGCCACGACGCAGGACAGAAATAGGTAAGTAAATAGTAGACGCATGCTGTTTTAACTGACCTGACCTGACCTGACATATGTATGCTGCTACAACTAACTCAGAGGAAGAGAAAAAAAATTTAAAAATAAATGGTAATAAATACCTCTCACTCGCTCCCTAATTGCTCCGCTACTGTTCGGGGTGAGTCATTCGTAAGAGTTGAGAAAGAGTCTTCGATTGGTTTGGGGAATAACGGCGGGCGGCCTTCATTTCTTTTCTCTGGTAAACGTGGGGGACCGGGGCCCGCCCATATGCGGGTTTGGCAGATGCAAAAAAAAAATAAAGAATGAAAAAGCAAAAAATAAAAAATAAATGAAAAAAAAAGGAACCGCAACACAACAACATGAAATATTATCGCGAATATCTGCCAAAACGTGCAAATGGTTAATCCTCTCCCTCACTATTACCGTTAGAAAATCCTCTTTTTTTCCCCCCCCTCATTACTCGCATGTTCTCCAGCAGCTCAACCAACTCACCATGACTTACTTGCTTGATTCGGTTCCGTATGAGTTCGGACTTCACTTTTTTTTTTTGCGGCGACGGCGGTTTGTGAGCCCTGCCCAGTTACTCACTTTTTGTGACTCTCTACCTATCTACCTACCAATCCTATCCTTTTTTTTCTTTTCTTTTTTTAAAAAAATAAAAAAAAATTCGAGAATAGTAAGAGATTTCCCCACCAAATAGTGACCTAACAAGTAAGCTTTCGTCCCTTCATAGAGCCGGGCTCCCCTGCCCAAAAAGTGAAGAAGAAGAAGTTTAAAAAAAAAAAAGAAAAAATTAGAAGCAGAGGAAAATATGCTTGTCTCTCTTACCCATCCATTTCCATGCCCGCCCCCCAGCTCTCTTCCTCACCCTTGCTCTCGCCCTCGCCCTCTTTCATCCAGACTTGGGACCGACCTTATATATCTAAAGGCACGTTTTTCAATGATTGAAATTATATCTTCCTTCCTCTTTCTTACCACCATTCATTTTTATTTAGGTGTTAACGGTCTGGGCGGAGCAGTTTGTTAGATGACATCTCCGTGCCTTTTTCCTATATATCTCTCTCTCCCCTTCTCCATCCTGACCTCTCTCACTCCAAAAGTCCTGAACGCAATATATATACCTGATAATTTCCATAGTTTTTTCTATACATACTGAGAATTTTACCCTCCCCTCAAGACGCCTTTTAATTGACTATGAAGGCCGGGAGCTCATCTATCATGGAGAAAACCGAGGAAGATCGGGTGTTTGGTGATCTTCTCTTTCCAGATGACCTGTACACACCAGAGGGTGTCTACTGGGCTGATCTCCCTCTCAGAAAACGTTTAGCTTTTGTGAACCACAAAAATGATGAGGAGGCAAAAAAGGAGTTTACCTCATTTTGGCAGATGTTTAAGAAAGACCCCCTAAGTCCGTTGGCATGGTATTTTAAGAATGCAGTTTTGCCTGGCGCTGGACTAGGTTTGGAAGGATATGTACTTTTCTCTATTGGAAATCTAGCACCTTTCTTCAAAATTATCTGGCCCAAGTGCTGGGCCACACATGAGGTATGCAGCAAGAACTGGATACACGCTGTCACTTACCTCGAAGTACTTGGTATCATCGTCGGTCAAATTCTAGTGGGTATAATGGGAGATGCGTGAGTAGTTTCCAAACACATCTATGAACTAAATAAGCAGCAGCAGCAGCAGCAGTAACTGTTCACTAATACCTTATAGAATTGGCCGGAGATGGGGCCTTATTCACGATGCTGCCGTCATGTTTCTTGGTCTTGTAATGCTTACTGCTTCATGGGGCGCTAGTCTCAATAGCTGGGTAGTTTTCTATGCTTGGTCCCTTTTTATCTACGGTATTGGCGTCGGCGGAGAATATCCAATGACAGCTACAGCGGCTATGGAAAATTCAACGACCGGAAGAGTTGCAGATAGGGAAGATCGATTGCATCGCGGGCGAAAAGTGAGTAACACCTGCCTTTCTTTCTTTTCTTTTTTTTTTTCCACTTTCCCTATTCTTCCCTCGGAAAATATCTCCCCCTCCGATTACTCATGTCATTTTCTTTTTTTTTTTTTTTTGTCGGCCATCTAACCATTTGAACAAGGTTACCATGGCCTTCTTAATGCAAGGATGGGGCCAGTTCTTTAACGTCGGAATCTTAATGATATCTCTATTGATTTTTAATGGTGGGGCCCAAGTCCCCTACTCAGTGGTTTCAGCACAGTGGACGTTTCGTGTGTCTTTCGCTATACCAGCCATTGGCACGCTGTGGCTTGTATATTATCGCTGGTTTAAGATGCCCCTGGCATCAAAAGAGTTACAAGCGGCCAGAACAGATAGTCATGTGACTGGATATGACATTCAATCACTGAAAATGACTTTTAAACATTTCGGAGGTCGAATCATCGGCACTGCTGGCACATGGTTTTGCAATGATGTTTTTTTCTACGGCAATAAATTATTTCAGTCAGCCTTCATTAATATCATTGAATCAGATGCCCTACCAACGGGAAATGTAATGTCGGGTTGGAAGTGGAGTATTGTTAACGTTTCTGTTTCTATGATTGGCTACTATCTTGCTACACTTTTAATCGACAACAAGCTGTATGGTCGCAAGTGGATGCAACAATTCGGCTTTGCAATGTGCTTTATCTTGTTTGTGGTTCCCGCATTCAACTATGAACATTATCGATCAATTGATCATATTAAGGAATTTCAAGTCATGTTTTTCTTGTCCTCCTTCTTTAATCAATGCGGACCTAATTCAGTCACCTTCTTAATCGCTGCTGAGGTGTATCCCGAGGCTGTACGGGCATCTGCTCATGGGTTTTCAGCTGCAGCTGGAAAACTCGGTGCACTTCTTGCAAGCGTCTTATATCATTATATCGATGACCAAACAAAATTCTACGTGGTGCCATGGTTCGGTCTAGCAGGTATGTCACTTACTTGGCTCTTTGTACCCGACACAACAGGCCTCGATCTTTCCGAGCAAGAACGACGATGGACTTTTATCCGCGCTGGAAAAGAATCCGAATATCATGGTATTGCCATTCATAGCAAGCACCTTTCAATGTGGGAAAGACTATGTGGCGTCGGCAAGAATTATGACCCACTTCTTGATCGCACTAGTCGTAAGGAAGAGCTGCGTAAAAGGTGGGAGAAGTCAGAGCAAGAAAAAGCATACCGAGAAGATGGATTGACCAAGAACGATGACGATTTCAGTGAGTCTATTACGACCTATTTCCGTCAAAACCGTGAGATATCTAGTATCGAAAGTTACGCGTTGACGAATGAGAAAATTGTTTCTTAATATATGGATAATAGTGTGAGTTCTTGCAAGAGCCGGTCTTTCCTATGCTATGTACGGCCCACGAGGATGAAAATTTTCTTATTTTACGACGTTATTAAGGGAAAGTCGGTTTTAACTGGGTTAGAAAAAATGAAAATAAAAACTGGGACGTGACATTAGTAGAGCTAAAGGATTTGATGGTTGGAGTAAATTATTTTCCTTTCTTTCATGTTGTATGTGCATATGGTTTAATGTCTACTATGTACTACTACTACTATTACTACTTATGCCCTCCTATGAGATGGATTTTTATATTATTTTTTTTCGAAAGGAAAAATTTTTCTTTAATTTATGTATATACTCTCATCATTCACCAAATATCTTTACGAATCTATCTTAACTAAGTCATGGGGTGTTTGAGGGGATAAAATAAAATAGAATAGATCAACAAAGATTAAAACTCCAATTAACACTACAATTTCAACATTTTGGTGAGAGAGAGAAGAAAAAATAAACAAAGTATAAGCGGCTAAAATGGTTTAAGTAGATGCAAGTTAGTAGTGAAGATGCTTAATTTTTTTTTTTCTCCTTTGCATTCTGCCGATTCCGATTTGGTCTCTGGTCGGCTGAAAATGAAAATGGACGAAATCCCCACGCCAATAATAAATAAATAAATAAATAAATAAATAAATGAGTAAGGTTAGGCCAGACATTTCTGCTGCAATAGGTATCTTGCCAAGTAAGTAGTCGGACCATTTCGGAAATGGTTGGTGCTTTAAGACTTGAAAAATTTTTGAAATTATACATTTGTATGTATATTTATTGTTGTTGGCTTTGTCGGATACATTCAAATGCTATATGTACCGTTCGTAAGTAATATAGAGAGATAATGATGGCGTTAGTTTATGGGTTTTTTTTTTTTTTTTTAAATTCGCTCCTGCACACTTTATCCAACCATGCGTGCATGCGTGCGTTGGCATTCTGTCATTCCCCCAAAAAATAACAAAAAAAAACAAAAACATAAGAGCTCTCCCCGGTTAACTAATGCGAGCCCAATCAGTCGGGGGGNNGGGGGGAGGTCGGTCCTCCCCCTCCTCCCTGTCTACATCTTATTTATCTCGTGGGTATTAATTAGTAGATTGATGCTAGGTGGATACATAGGATGATATGTTATTTGTAAATAGTTCTTGATATATATATATAAGTTGTAATATTATCGTGTTCTTCTGACGGAGATGCCGCCGCCTCTGTGAGGACATTCATGTAGTCATCTCGGGTCATCTGTCGTCATCATCGTCGTCGACGCTGACTGCAGTTGATGTCACTCACTTCTAATTATATTTGGTGAACAGAGAGAGTCAGATATTGCTTATTCGTTGTTGGTTCATATTGGTTTGGTTGCTGGTGTTGAATACTGGAATGAAATAAATACTTTACCTTCATATCTGGAATTCCGCTAACTTTAAATCGTTAATTAGTTTTATATGTGTCCCTCCACTAAGCCCAATATGGCTTGATCTACAAAAGTACAGAATCGTTGATTGACTAGGGGAGATTTTGTAGATCCATTTCACTCACTTTGCTTACTAAGTAAGTTGAGTCAAATCAAGCTAGCTCTTGGATTATATTTTCATGAAACATTAAATCTTTCTATTTGAATAAGAGTTAATTTTTAATATTTCATGTTCTATTGGCTTACCTACCATCCATCTACCGCCGCTCTACAACGGCCAGACACCTGTCATGCCATGCCATGCCATGCTTTCTGGGTTTTGTGAGCTCTCGAGCACTCACTCACAGCAGCAAGCATCACAGCTGGATGTCGCTTGTATCAAACAAAAAGTTTGAGTAGAGACATAACATAAGATTTTTATCATTAAATAATATATCTATTTCGATCAAAGCAATTCAAGAAGTTGGTCTTAACCAATCCAAAAACATCGCAACCAGTCCAGGAATTTCGCCAAGATAGATAGAGTGTTCTCTTCGTTGCGGAACTGTGACCCCAAAATAAGCTAGCTCATTGTCGGGAACCCGTCCTCAACTCAGGCGATGTTGATAAAATTGAGATCTCTATAAATTTATCTCGTAAAAATCGTAGAATAAGCTACCTACCTGGAGCTAGAAATAGAAATAGAAATAGAAATAGAAATAGGGCCCTTCAGATACTTACTTGGACTTGAGTAAAAAGGGTAGTAAAGTCCGAATTGGAAAAGCGCGGATATAAGCGCCATCTAGTTGTGAAAAACCCTCTAACTTCCCCGATAATCAAAGATCAGAGAGAAAAAAAAAGTTATGAAATGGGCAGAAGCTCATCTTATCCGAATCCTTGAACAGTGGATGTCAATTTTGTGGACTGATGAAACCTGGACTAACTACCGGTAGCCAAAATTCACGGATATGGGTTACTAGAAAGGTTAGTATAATTATCCTTAATTAAAAAAGATTATTCTAGACTAAAAGTGGAACAAGACATCTGAAACACTAATTAATAGCAAGGAATTAATAGTATTGAGGAAGAACAGAAGAAAGTCTGCTGGAAGTTCCGGCCGGAGCTCTTTTGCATGGTCTGAGAAAGGTCCTTGCCAGCCTTGGGAGAAAGATTGAGGAAAATCACTGCAGAAATTACTTTGAGAGAACAATTTCTCTGATTGATGGCATACTAAGGTTACGACCAGCCTTTTCTATGATTTAGGACAATACTCCCCCTCGTGTGGCAACAAGAGTCAAGGAAGAATTTCGGAAGAGATCAATCACTACCATTGATTGATTGATTGATTGACCATCCTATTCATCAGGCTTGAATCCAACAGAACATGTCTATAAACTCATGAAAGACAAAATTGCCTTTCACTCTCCCTGTTTGAACCGATGGAAGCGATGGTGTCCATTTGATGAAATTCTGTAAAATTGTGATGGAAGCATGGGACTCTATGAGCGCCCAAAAGCTTACAACCCTCATCCGAAGTATGTACAATAGTTACCAGTAAAACTCTTACATAAATTTTGTACTCTTATCATTACCAAAGCTTAATAAGAACGGAAAGGTAATAGAATAAATAGTAAGAGAAAAAAAAAGCACCGAAATCATTGAACGGAGAGCAAACAGATAGAATTAGTTGTCTAAGGATGAGCAACAGTAATACAGATCCAATGGAATTTGAGACCACTGGTAGTGGCATAGCCCGATATTGCTCACCACCTCTGAGAACTCGACAAATGGCACCAATGCCAACAAAAAATGCATCAAGTTTACAGACTTTATCGAACAAACAGCAACAGCGTGAAACAAAACAACCGATATCAATGCTGGACGAGAGTTGACTAACCAACTTAATTGCACAGAAATTACGAGCTCTCGTTAGCACCCTAATTAACAGAGTGAATGACTTAAGCAACAGCATAAGTGTGCGCCTGCGGAAGCTCCAGGAGAAGCAAAATTAAAAGTCAACGCATTAGACGAATGGGGTGATATGCTCGAAAGACAAAGTGGATATACTATCATGGCCGTACGTAGCGATAATGTATTTGAAATCACGAAGCTCCTGAGAAACTACTACTCCATATTCATCCCATCAAAACGAAGCCGCTGAAAGAGCTATCCAATCTTTCGTATACGCGATAAGAGCTATGCTAAAAGAAGTAGGACTTCCTGTTGAGTTTTTGGCTCAAGTCATCGCCCGAACACATACTTATATTACTAGTAATATCAGAAGCGGCCCTAGTTTCACTAAAACTATTATTGATGGAACAAATATCACAAAAAATGTCTCAGCTCAAGAAGCTTAGTCGGGAAATCTCATCATAATTCGACATTTTAGAGTTTTCGGGTATAAACGTTTGCACATATTGACAGAAAGCCTCGTGGTCGACCTAGGGATATTTTGAAATCTAGACTCTCTATCAGGTGGAGACGGCTCATTTGGCGTTGATATCAATTCACCCACGTGTAAGAGTCAATTAGAAAAATTACCTCACACTACCAATCAATACCTTACTTAACATTAAAGCTAATATTATCAATACTTTTCCTAAAACTGATATAATCAACAATTTTCCTGTCACTAACAATTTTAATACTAAACACTAATACTCAACCAATTGACACCTTTTTACCAAAATTAATTAAGCGTTTGCGAATCTAAGACCGAACTCACTATTCCTGTAATTCAAAATCAAAACCAGGATGTCGATACGTCGACAATGTCATCGACAAAATTCCCAAAAGGAAAAGAAAATATTTTGCCTGTATTCGAGGGGTTAAATCAAATAAAAGAAAGCTGAGAACCAGATAAAAGAGGGCGGTCTGAAAAGAAGTATCAGGAAGGATTGAAACTTTAAATAATTGCCATCACGTTCCAAATAAAGATTTATTAAAAGCCTCCATGTAAGAAACTGACTATATGAATTCTATTTTAAGCAATAAAGTACATAGGTTCTAATGTTAACCCTAGATAGATCCTCATACCCTTGCTGGAATATTTATTTCCATTTCCCCTTTAAATCTAGATTCTATTCTTATCTCGGCGGTAACTCTTCGTCAACCCTAGGACTAGCAAGAAAAAACCAACCACTCTATCTTTAAGCAACAGACAAAGCAGACGTCAGAATTTACAGAAATAGTGATAGAGAAGCTTTGCTATATGGTTGAAAGGATGAGGCTATATGACGAGATATGGGAATCATAGCAAGGGAAAGATGTAACGGCTGGCAAGCCGAA
>MCFK01009235.1:0-15017 GCA_003610855.1 Erysiphe neolycopersici | reverse complement strand
CTCTTGTTATTCTCCTTTACTTCTCTGTTTGGAAAGGTATAAGTAAGGCTTGTTGTTGTAGAAGTTAGAGACCAATTTCCAGTCTTGTTTCCTTACTCGCTTGTTCTTAGATTAAATCTGCTATATTCTATAAACCATTATACTAACTGAGATTCTGAATCCGTATGCTTATTCCGATTTGCTTAATTTAAATCTCCACCTTGATCCGTCTCGATACGACCCGACCTGACCTATTCCGATCTGTCCCGACCCGTCCAAGTCCTGACACCAGTACCGGCTTGGTTACCTATTAGTACCCCATCCGGGAATACAAATAAGTCTAGAGGATGACTGGAGTTGTGTCATTGATTGAATGCCCGAAGACCTTCTATCTTTCCAACTGCCCCAATTTCGATACGAATACTGTCTCGTTTGGAGACACAAGGCGGAGGGGCTGTATCGAGAGACAATTCGACAGATATTCTCCTGCGGATCCACGACATATGAGAAGAGTCCCATCGTCGGCGGAGAGGGTGTCTGGGGTCTATAGCAGCAACTCTAACGGTGAATTTGTCATGCATTCGTTGAAGCCAGGCAAGAGCTGGACCCCAGACTGTCTCTCGTAGAAGAGCAGGAACTGGAGTTGTTCGGTACACTGGAAGGACAGTACGGCCTGTATCATTTATTCGTGTTTGTATCTTGTAGATGGCATCCTTTGATGTCTTGTTAGTGTACCAAGTTTCGGCTCCATAAAATAGAATTGTTAATGCTGTAGCTTGAAGAGCCTGCCGTGATAGACAAGGTTTTATGCAACGTAATTGCGTTAGAGAGACTTTTTATGTGATCGGTAATGGCTAGTGATTTGCCACAGGCTTGTGCAATGTGGTGTTGAAATCTAAGTTTTCGATCAAAAAATATACCAAGCCAACGGGTGTAATCGTTGGGCTTTATTTCTAAGTTATTGGCCCAGATATTCGGTTCAACTGGTGAGTCACGCTTCTGATGAAAGTACTGGGGTTTGGTTTTCTCTAACTCGAATGATATTCCGTTTTCTTGGCCCCATATCAAAGTTTATTCAAGCCTTTTTTGTATTATCTCCGGATATCTTGGGAGTGTCTTAGCTGAAGCGAATAGGGCGATGTCGTCGGCATATCCGAAGCGGCCTGGCGAATTTCGCAGTGCACTTGTTACAGCTAGAAGAAAGAGTATTGGAGAAACAGGTGAGCCCTGGGGGAGACCGGAGAGGATGGGTCTTGGGTGGGACCTCGTACCATCAAATAATATAATAGCTTCCCGTTCAGTCATAAATGACGCTACCCAATTGATAAGATTTTGGGGCCAACCTTGCTCGCGTAGTCTGAGGCATAGATAACCCTTTTGTATTCCATCAAAGGCTCTTTTGATATCTACTGTAATGATGCCAGCAACTTTTTTATTAGTCCAAGCTTTTCATATGTCATATGCCAGCGCTGTTGTAAGGTCGATAGCAGCTCGACGGGGGACTGCACTACATTGATCCTTTGCTAAAATGTGATGCTTCATTGCTAAGAATGATAGACGCTGAGCCATGATACATTCCAGCCCCTTTCCCAGGCAGGATAGAAGGGAGATGGGTCGATAGGATTTAGGTAAGGCTCTGCTGCGGTTTCGAAACTTTGGAATGATTATGATCTTTGCCTTTTTAAAAGCTTAGGGACGTAGTCCTAGATTGACACATTTACGGAATAATGCAGAAATTCTATGGCCTAGTAATGGCTAAGCGTGTTTTATTACAGTTGTTGTGATCTCGTCTGGTCCGGGAGTAGAAGTTTTAGCTAAACAGCATGTTCTGTAAATTTTGTTGTCGATTAGTGGAGGCCACGGTAAGTTTTGTCGAGAAACAGAAGGAACATTCATGGGGGATATCTTCGCTATCTAGGTGTCTACTGAGCAGCACCTCGTGTAGGAGCTGGATTTTCTCAGATGGGGTAAAGATTAGACCTTCAGGTCCTTGGAGGGGTAGTGAGTGATATTATGTAGTCTTTCTGTGCCACTGAACCACTTATGATGCCTCTTTAACGGTTGAAACCTTTTCTATTTTAGATCTTCAGTAGTTTTGCTTTACTTTCCTGACAATTTTTCCAAAAGCTCTCCTTTCATCTGTTGCAGGTGTTCCACTTCTTCGAGTGCGGCAAAAGTTCCGATGCGATATGGTGCATTCGGTGGTCCACCATGGTGCCTGTTGGTGTTTAAATTGAGTTCTGGGGCAGGCAGCGATGAGTGAAGTTTTTACCGCGTCTCTAATCCAGCTTGCTTCTGCTTCGGGGTCTTGGAATGTAGGAGCTATTATAAGCTCATTAAGTATGGTATAGAATATATTTCAGTCACAGGCTTTACACATCAAACGTCCTGGGGGTTCGGTTTCCGGACCTAAATCGAGCATAAACAAGATAATTGTCCTATGGTCCGATCCTGTGTCTAGATCAGGACGTATTTCACAATGATAGCTAAATGTGGGTCGTGAAAACATGATATCAAGAACGACCCTGCATCATGAGTGGGGATTTTGTCGGAGTTGAGTAGAGTGAGTTCTCGTGAATCTGTCCATTCTAAGAGAGAATCTCTGTCAGAGGGTTCACCACGTGCTACTAGATCCCAGGCTGTATGATGTATATTGAAATCCCCTGCCAGAAAATCGGAATTCACAGGGAGTGTCAAGAGTAGACGCACAGCCTCTCCTGGATTTGTAGCACCAGGTGGAGCATTATATATATTCCAACATTCTATTATTTTTTTGCCGCGGCGGGAAATACAAATTCTGGGTATGTCACGCGAATACGCGTTAGGTTGAAAGGGTGAGAGGCCTTTGTCTTTCCGAGTGTATGTCATTACTCTAGGTCGGTCTGACCACTCCGGCAGAGGGGCAAAAGCGTTATAATTTGGATGTGTCTTTGTAATTTTAAGTGTGGTTCTCGAGTATATCCAGGGTTCTTGTATTAAAATAAGGTCAGCTCCGCTGTGAGAAGCCAGTTCGAGGGCGGCGTCGTGAGCCGTGCTGCGCTTTCCGACGTTAACTTGAAAAATACTGAGGCCTAGGGCTTTCCGTTGTTTATTGATCCCACGGCTTCTGGTCATTAAACCTCCTCTTCGATGGTGATCTGGGGGGTTAACATGAATTTGACTGGGTTGATTCGGTCGTTTTGTCACTATTTTCGTATGGAGGAGCAACAAGTTCAATGATGTTTGGATTTTTGGGGACTCTTCTGACGACTAGCTGTTCTGACTGAGAGGTGCTTTGGGTGATGGGAGAGTTTTTGGCGGGTGTCTGAGGTATGTTGACGCTACTCCACATCTTGTGGCCAGCCTTTCTAATAGAGCGTAATATTTCCTTGTTCTGTTTCACAAAAACACCATTTTTTCGACGGGGTCGTGCTGGGCATTCTGAATAGTCTGATCTATGTGAGCCGGCGCAGTTAAGACATTTCGGGGGCGTCATGCATAAGCCATCATGAGTATCTGCAGCATAAAGACCGCAGCGGGCTTGATGAGTACAATAAATTATGTTATGGAATTCATGACATCGGCCGCATATTTGCAGGCGGGGACTTTGTTCAGCAGGCCTTGAATTGGCAGTTCTAGCAAATAGACGGATATTTGAGGGAAGTTTCTGGTTTTTGTTTTCGTTAATAACAATACGCAGGATGACTTCCCTAAGTGCAGGGCCCATAGAACGTCTGGTCCAATTTGTAGCGTAAATTGCATTAACATCAATATTTGAGAAATTTATTTCTTTTTTCAAATCTTCTAGTGTGAGCTCCTCGGGGGAGCCGGATGAGTTATATTCAAACTTGGGAACCGGACCTAGTAGGAATGTTCGCCGCTTTTCTTGTTTTTCAATAATTGAATTACCTATGAGAGGCTGTAGAAGATGAGCTAGGCTTAGTGAATAAATGGCGTCGGATTGAGATGGAGCAACTAGAGCAATTCCAGAGGGTACTGTCCTTACGTCTTTAATGAGCTCTGGTCGAGGCAGGAGGCGACGGAATTTTGTGCGAGCTAGCAAGGTGTTTTCATGCCTCAGTGGATGTGTAGGGGTAAGGCGGATGATAATTCTCGTGTCTAGCTTCGGAGATGTATTTCGGGCTACGTTGGAGGTCTTGGGGAGCAAAGTGACAGGCGCATTCCTTCCAATTACAGCAGCTGTAGCATATGAGATGGTGGGTGAATCAAGATTTTTATTCTTATTTCTTAGATGTTCCGTATTTACGGTATGCTCGTCCGTCACTATGTGAGGGTGAAAGTTAGTTGGCTTTTTGCACTTGGAAGCTGCCGAGAGTTCATCTAGTACAGGGAGTCCAGCTATGACTCGGGCAGCACATCTAGTCACTACAGCTTTCAGGTCTGATGCGATTTTGGATGGTAGTCGTCTTAGATGCTGAGCACCTGCACTTTGCCAGGGTAGCAGAGCTGCCGCATATTGACTGGTATCTGCCGTTGAAAGTCGATGAGTGTGGGTGACAGGTGGGTGGCCTGCGCGAGGAGGATTTTCTATACTAATACGGTGATTAAAGCCCTTCGAGGATTTTGCATGAATCGATTGGACGAGTCCGATTTTTATTGTTGGAGACAATAGGTATTGGCTGCGCGTTTGGGTAGACGAGCTTTTGGTTTCCGCTAGTGACGACTGCACTGCTGCTAAAGAGGGATTTGATAGGCTTGATCGAATAGGGGATGGAGGAGAAAATGGGTCTTCCCCCATTTCAGCTTCTGAGGGCTCATCTTCTGAGTTTGTTACTATAATATCAGGATAAGTATCCTCGGCTTCTGCTTCAGCCAGAGCCACGGCAATCGCTTTTTCACTAAGTAGTGTTGAGTTATGTTTCACACTTTTAGAAGCGCGTGAGTTCTGTAGTTAAGATATTACGCCCGATTGGGTCTTGTTACGCCCTTTAGGCGGCATTCTTACTGTATCAAAATTAATTAATCTTGTGACGTTATTATTGATGATGTGGAAACTTGGGCGCATGTAATTAGTTTTTCGTGTTGTCGGTCAATGTAACATAAATATAAGCTGTCATGTGATATTACTACGTCACTAAACTTACATGTTACTACGTCACCGATTTTACATTTCTATGACTTTAAAGCTCCGAGACTGATTAGAATAGAAAATAGAACAACATAGTATTAGAATTCGAATATATACCAAAAACTCCATAGCTACCTAAGGTCTTACCAACACGTATAGAATGACTAAATTTGTAGAAGATAGAATTGCTGCTGAACAAGAAGAAATTAGTAACGGGACCGAGAGTTAAAAAACTTTAAGTTTCATTACTTTTATGAGTACTGCCTATTAAATTTTTAAACTCAATATTAGTACAAACATTATTCCCTGACAAAAATATTCAATCTATTCATCTCCTAAAATTAACTTACAAATTCACCTTTCATTTTGGACGAGTGTTTCCTTGATGGAAGGTATCTTCCGCCTCTTCTGTAATAATCTTGGCTCCAAAATATTCATGACCATCTTAGGTGCGTTAGGGTAGGCATCAACTTTCTTGCCAATAACAGTTTGACCCCAGGGTTCCTTCATTCTACCGCAGCCAGTACAGCGAGCCTCTCTAATCCAACGACTTGAACTTGATATAGCACGTTCCAAGTTTGAAAAATCTAGACGCAAAAGAAGCTCCATAATGCGGTGATAATCGGCCTCGTCAACAATAATTTGACCTGAGTCTTGATGTGGTTTATGATATCTAATTTTTTGTTTGGTTTGATTACAACCTAGCAAAGAACTTACAGAGTCTTGTAACTTGTATCGCGGTTGCCGTGGTATAATCCTTCCAGTTAGCTTTGCTTTTCGCTTATGTGGTTGGCGAAGTATTTTCATGGTCGCAGAAGAATCAGTTTCATGATTTAAACCCACTTGTCGAGACATGCCTTCATGATCAGTTTGATATATAAGAGTTGGAGAAGATACTTGAGATTTTGTTATAGGTGAACTGTGGCAAATTGGTTTCGATTTGCTACTATTTTTTAAATCTTGCTTGTCAGTATTGACGATTCTCGATGTCTCACTTGAATTATTCACGTGTTTGCTTTGAATGTATTCTTGGTTAGGGGAAATTACAATCCAGATAAATCCCACAAGTCTTCCCGCAGAACACTCTTGCCTAAAGGCCATCATCTCCCAAAACTGGTCAAGCGTTTTAATGCTTCTCCAGTATCCATTTGAGCTACCGCCTTTGACTAGCTCCTCATCTAATTCATCTAAAAATCTAGCTTTTGGATCATCCGGAAAATGCGGAATCAAATATCTAGGAGCCACAGTGCCTTTTAGTGTTGTGATTTCTAAAAGTGGATGCCCTACCGTCCAAAGATTATCCACCTTATTCGGCACATAGGAAAGCGTTTCATGTGTATTTAGCCCTGGAATTATAATATATCCTCTTCTATTTTCGGCTTGCGAAGTTACTAGAATCGGATTTAGTACACGACACCACCAACGAATTAATCCACTATCATGCTGCACATGTTTTCCTGAATACTCAACACTACGGGGAAATAAATATTGATCCTGAGCTCTAGCAAATAAGGAGATGATAGTGTTATGGCCAGGTTGTTGGTATTTCGCGACGAGATATTGTAAGAATATAGCACTAACAGTCCGGATAGGTGATGGTACATTTTTTGGCAGTTTTAGAGTATCAAGATAGCCGGTAGTATCCACTTTGGAAACAAATATGATAACATTATGCGCTGATGAGTATATAAAAATCTCAATAGCGTAAATAATTACTTCACTGTGTTCTTCTTTATCCTTATCTAAGGCCGGGTTGACTGCAAGAACTAAAAAATGTTTTGTACAAGAAGTTTTACTGTCTTGTTGTTCTGGAAATTTACTGTACAACGACGATACAGATGTTGGAAGCGTAGATAAATAGTAGCATTTAAAAGTGACATCTTTCGGGAGACTGGCTTCAAGCTTCTCGAGCAATACTGAATTTGACATTGATGACTCCGTGAATGGGATTAGCCACCGTCAGGCATCACGCCTGTTTGCTCCAAATTCTAAGTAACTACAGGGTTCTGTGTGAGCTTGTGTGTACCCTGCCCCACATTGGTTTTGTTATCGCTCTAGAGTTGAACGTCGCTTAATTGGCATTCCTAGCTTTGCTGATCATCCCTACAACAAATCTAACCGAGACTTTTCGGCCTTCTGCTTAGACAAAGGAGCAAAACTAGCGAGTAGAAAACGTCTCTCGCTTAATTATAGCGTACTTCGCTTCTATACATAAAAACTTCTTAGCTGGATGGGATAAACATTATCATACATGAAGTACATTGCTTTTCACATCATCATCATCCTGGTCTACATTATTGGTACGTCTTTGCAGGATTTTTTAAATTGGTGATCTGCACAGTGAGAAATTCAATCTAAAAAATTGCCTTTTACATTCAAATTCTCCCATAGAATCACTAACTATTGCAGCTGTTCGTCAACAACAGAGGGATTATAGCATTTTATTGGTAAAGTATATATCTATTGGAAACATGTAAAAATAACCCGCGAAATATTGCGTATCTTTTTGTGCTAGAGGGCCATTTGATAGCTTTTTTTTTTCCTTCAACTGCTCTTTAATCTAGATTTTGGACATTACTTTAGTTGCACACCTTGAGTTATGATTTAATTCTCAATTGCACACTTATCCGCCCAGAAATGGAATTTCTGTAATCAAACTAAGGACAGTTTTGGAAAGACTACCAACCCAGCACTAGATGATTATATTGTTTGTTGTCTCCTTTGGATCTATATCTCAAAAGCTCCTTTTGTTCCAACTCTGGAAGAAAGGCCTGGCTATATATTTACCCGCCAAACCTCCCACAGTAATTATTTGTCCAAATATCTAGAGTTTAAGATAGGTCTATTGATTTAATATAAATTTCAAAATGATTTACCATGCCTGTCAGCTATTCTCCCACTACTTATCAACATTATTAATCCACCGAGTTGTAACGTATTTTATCCAACCATTATGATGCAGGTATCGAAGTTGATACTTATGCCATTTTTTTTGAAAACTCAAAGTAGTCTTTGTGTAAGCTATAAATCTAGATTCACTCAATGTTAATTTTATGCCAGAAGCCGCTCCCAATTTTTTGCACGCCTGAATGTCAAGAGCCCTTGTTAGGTGCTAATAGCAATCACATATATAAGAAGCTCCAAAGACTGTTCGGATTGCACAATCCATCATAGGAATAGTTGTCTCTTGCAGTGGCACGATAATTTTTAGCTAGCCAAGGCAAAGCCCTAGGGGCACCATTGTTTCTGAGCTAATTAACATATACGCTACAGGTTTACCATGTCCTGTAGCATCATTTTTCACTACAATAGAGTGTTGGAATGCTCCACATTTATTCTTGTTTAATTTTAAACATGTTTTGTGTATAGAGTCTAAACACAAAACGGTGGCATATTCACGCAAAATACTCAGTAGCAAACGAGTGTTAAAGCCTGAGATCAAATGTTTTTATTTAGTTTCTTAAGGTTAGATGATATTCTTTGAACCTTAATTAATTTGTTGGATCGATATAATGGGTTATATGGCATCGTGTCCCTGTTTCGTTGATATACTTTATTTACAGATATATTTGCCCTACATTATTTTCCTTTAGATGTCTATGTGACTCGTTTTGTTTCTGGGCGTAGTATGTATTTCCGCTTGAAACAGGCAAATGAATAGATGTACTTATTTATCAGTCCATTCAATATTTCTTAATCTCCCACCCCGAGTAAGAGCCACCGCCTGTAAGATTCTCAATAAGAATAATACTTTAAAGGATAAAAAATATGTGACGTTTGGTATCAAATCATCCTGTATACTTATTTTACGACCATTAAAATGCCACGAGAGATATTTATTCTATTTTGATAACCAACTAGAGAACAATTCCTCGCTTTCAAAACATAGACCTCTGTCTTTTTGGCAATCATCAAGAATTTGATCGTTAACGAAGTTATATTGACTTATTCTCTCCGTTTTTTACTAGTATATATTGATTAATCGAATAACTAGCGCGTAGGGACTGGCGACGAGCAAGACAGGACATAAAGATAGCGCTAATCATAGAGATAAAAATATGGATCCCAATTGGTTGGATGTGCAAATAGTTAGTTCTACTCGTAAGATTGGATATAGCGATAACATTAAAAGGTGATCTTGAGTCCTTGAATAAAATCGTTGCAAATACCTATATTCAAAAATCTTTATTTCAAAGAATGATTCAAATGTCAAATATACCAATCACTTTGGTCAGGCCATAAAAAACAAATCTACCAGGGGGGGCCAGCACAGGAAGCATCAAATCATTTTGACCCTTATTATAATTAGATATCGAACATATATCCTCGACTTATAAACAACATGAAAGCAAAATTTTCATCAAGGAACTTGGTAGAAAATTTTTCTCGAAGAATCAAGTCACTGGAACTATTAGAAAAAAACTATAATTACATAACTAAAAGATGGCAGCATGCGACACCCTCTCCCCCACCAGAAACATCAACAGCCCTTAAAGATGATAACCCTAAATATGGTGAAAGACCAAGATGGTCTTACACACCAGAAGCATTAAAGATGCCAGTCAGAATCCGACCATTAGATCCAAATAAGAAATGGGAATGCAACAGCGACCCAAAAAGATTAGACCGCTTCTACAAAACTTTTCTCGGGCCTGGAGGTGACAAATTACTCTCCGATGAAGTAAAATGGCTAGCTATTACTCATAAAAGCTTTGAACAAGGCGCTAGGGGCTTCAATGATAGATTGGCTTTTCTCGGTATGAATCAAGATCTGGATATAAGTGTAGTGCAACTGAACTAAATCTTTTTTTTTCTTGCTGCCAAAAAAGGACGAAGGATTCTCAATCTACAAACAAATCTTATGTTATTTTCTACACCTGTGGTAGATCAATCGGAAAGTTTAGCCGGGATCGAATCTGAAGGCCGAGTTCCATTCGAACATCCAGCTTTGGGAGGCTTAAAAAATTTATTTCATCCACCATTAACAATTATTCTATCAAAAGAGAGACTTGCATCATTTGCAACTTCTATCGGTATGAGATCAATCATTAGATGGTACCCTCGAATGGTAAGCTATAAAGACTGTAAAAATTGTGCATGAGTGGGATATTAATATGTAAACAAAGTTTGACTGACAAATAAACAGACAAATGATTTGGATGCATCTGGAATCGAGACAGTCTTAGTGACTTCGCTATATGCGATCGTTGGCGCCGTAGCCTTGGAAAAAGGTGGAGAGGCAGCTTCAGTTATCGCAAAGAATAATATTCTGAAGCCGATGGGTATTATGTGAATTGTTTTAATTAACAATTCTTAAAAAGTTCTATGAGTTGGTTCACAAGACATAAAGCTCATCGTTGCTTGTCCTGATTACCTCAGAGCAGGTGATATTGTACACCACTTTTAGTCTAAGCTTCCCCTAATGACATATGGAGGATTAAACCTATCAAATCTGAAGTAAATAGTTTTTACACCTATAATTACCTATCTATATTACGCTCGTATACAGTCACAGGACTTAGAAATCTTTTGACTAACTTCATATCTTATACTAAGGATACTAATCTTATCAGTAAAAGTTACAAAGGCAAAATTACAAAGCATGATCTATTTATTCTAATGATTTTTCAGATTTATGCTTATTTATCTTATGAAAAGTGGAATCAAAAATATGTTGTGTGTTTGAATAATTACTGGAAATTGCTTTTATTAGCAATATGAATCTGCGAAAAGCATTTTAAGGGTTTTATGCCTTCATCCATCATAAAGGTGATAACAAAACTATGTTACAGGATCATTCCCCAAAATACCGACCCCAAGAAAGTGTTCCCTTTCTACATTAATTTCAAAACAGATCCAATATTAACTCCAAAACCGTTGTACTTTACACCGATACTCCTTATCAAGATGTCCAATTCGCCGAATGCTCCTCTTTCTCCCTCTCCCTCCCAATTAACAGATGAAAATTATTGTGAATCAATTCTTTTAGTTAATATAAGTTACGTGAATGCATATATTCATGGTATCTTTGTACGTGGATAGGATAGACAACTTATTCGTTTAGGCTCATTTCATAGGCACGATTAGAAAATTTCTCTACGTTTGCCCATCTAATAGTTTTATTAGTGATCGTTTAAGAGAAAATAACACTTCACTTACATTCGGACCTTGGTGTCATCACCAGCTGTTGCAAATATACAAGGATCAACAGGACTCCATGATACAGCAGTGCAGCATCCTTTTTTATGGCCCTCTAGTTTCTCAATAAGCTGGCCAGATTCTTTATGCCAAATATAAATGTATCCTTCTATTAACTGTTAGAGGAGAATTTGACATTGCTTGAGTTGAAAAATTTATACCTTCGCTTCCAACAACGACAAAACTTTCATTAGCACCTCCGAAAGATGATCTTATGACATACTGTCCTCCATTCTCACCGGATTTAAATTCTCTAATAGTCTGCCGAGTCTCTAAATCAATCATTCTCAATTCACCATTCAACTTATTTACGAGAAGATATCGAGAATTTTGACTAATGCTGACAGAACCCATTTTAAATTTAAGATCCAGCTGATACTCAAGCTCTCTGGTAACGAAGTTATACACGTATATTTTGGTCTCGTTATCCAGAGCAACGAGATAATGACCGTTATTTGAAACTGCGAGATCCTGCACTCGATGAGTTCGTCTCCAATCATATAAAAGTTGTCCGTTTAGATTCCATTGACATAGATTACGTTCTTTGTCTAAGCAGCCAGTCACAAAGGATTGGCCATCGGGCGCCCATACACAACTACTGACAGGCTCGCCAAATTTCGGTAATTTACGTCTTGATACACCAGTCTAGTTATGTCAGTTTTAAATTCTATATTACCACAGGTAACACTTACGCTGGAGTTCCACAGTGTGGCGTGCTTGTCATTGGCGCATGTGACAATAAGGCAGTCATCAGGACTCCACGCTATAGAGCTGATTCCCAATTCTGATATTATAAGTGTTTGCAGTAGATCAAAAGTTCCTACTTCATATATAATGCATGTTCCATCTTCACCACAACTAGCTAACTTGGTTCCGTCATTTGAGAACTTTACTTGCCATACCTCACCACTATGTTTATCAAGTTCGATGACAGAGTGCGATGGAAACTTACTTCTATCACATGTATGATCTTGATACAATGATGGAGAAGATGCCGTATTATGATATAGACATCTTGCAATTTGATGTTTCTTTACTTGTTGAAGGAGAACTGCTAAGCGGTGTTCAGGCAGAATTACAGAAGGTGACACGCATTCTGCATAGTCAGCCACCATATTAGCAGAATATGATGAACTTACTACACAAATCCGATAGCAGGTTGTACCTCGAGTTTCCAGCTGCACCGTCCCACTCAGCTTTAGCTTTGAGGTCATCAGCTGATTGACACATTAAAAGACTAAAGCTATGTTAGCAGAAATTTATCGGAAGTTTGGAACTTATTTCACCTTGAGAGAAAGTGAAGTTTTCCTGTATCTTGGTATAATGGTGTGAGTTCAAACCTTAATACCATTAATGCACTGCCTGTATCTCTTTTTTCTAGTAGCTCAAGATACTTCTGCTGACGAAGCCAGAATCTCATTGCACTCATATCTACTCCATCTCGTAAAGCAAGACCCTGTCCAGGCTGGTCCGTTGGTCCACCGAATAAAAATTGTTCTGCATGAGCCCAGTCTCCCTGTATTACAGCATTCCTAAATTCTGCAACGGCTGGACTTTCTAGTTCAAAGCCACTTTCTTCACTTAATACGAGCGCGCTTTTTCCATATCCTAAGTCAGACAATGCTTGTTGTAAAATTCGTGTAACCTCCTCTCGATCATGACCAAAGTAAGATGACTGTAGTTTATCTACACTCTGATCATATTTAACAGTAGTACCATTCTTAGATGTAGAAGGTGGCTTAGTGACACTCATTGAATTTGAGACGGTAGTCTTGTGACTGGTTGATGTTCCGGAACCATTAATGCATGAGCTAGAGGTTTCATTTTCGTTACAACACTCACCCTCTGGTTTCATTCTATTACCTTGCCGCCTTCTTTTCTTCTGGTGATCGTTTTGTGAGGGGTCCTGAGATATAACTGTAAGATGCCAATCGTTTTCTTGATGAGAATCTTCTAAAGATCGTCTTCTTCGTCCTAGGATCTGGGAATTTATTAAGAGATTTGTTGCAGTATTGAGGTTTTGCTGTATTGGGTCAGTCCTTCCTGGAGTGGTTCGAGCTTGTGACTGATTGTAAGATAACTGTTCAAACAAATTTGGTGCTGTGTTGTTAGGGCTGAAAGTAATTGGAGGGTAATTCGGGATGAATGGGTCGTCGGGGATGGGTGGGGACCTGGAAGGTGAGATATTGTCTGCCAGGACGAATATGGCGGGAACACCGCTGGGATTTTTTGCCTTTCCGGGGCAAAGTTTGGACCAAATTCTTGTTAATTCAGTAATGGATAGTTAGTTGAAGAAATCAAAACTCTGTATCTTTCATTCAAAGCTAAATCCTGAAATTGATTTTTGGTAAAAAAGATAAGCTTCGGAGGGTTCTCTTTCATGAGTTTAGACAGTGCAAGTTTGGTTGTAGCTGTCGAGTCTCTGCCAATAGAAGTTCTCATCCTCCTGGCATATCGATAAGTAAGATCTTGTAGATGATAGGTGATGCTTTAAATCAAGCCTTAGAAAGAGGATTAAAGGCTGATGTTCTTCCGTATTTGAGCAATTGACGCTTTCCTTAAGTCTGTGGCAGGGCAGTTCAGTTTGATGATAGAAGCAGCAAGTAGAATCCGGTCGTCCCACTTAGAGCGTTCAAGGTTCCCTATTGCCAAGTCTCAGCCACTAGCTAGCCTTGTAAATTAAGTTATTCTTAGCTTAGATTTACCAAGGGCCTTAGCATAACAACTTACCTAATGATTTTGGTTGAATCTCCAAATTAATTACAAGATTAATTTTAGTACAGCTTTTGGTTGTCAAAGTACAGAAATGATTCAAAAGATAAGATATTTATGCAACATAGGTGAGGGTTGATCTCCTAGGGTACATTCCCAATAAACCTAACATTTGCAAGTATGAGTAGATTTTGTACTGAATTGTAATCGTCGAACATTTCACGTATTTTATCAAGTACTCGTGCGTCGAGTTACAAACTATCGATACAGCTTTATTTATTTACAACTCAAAATTTGAGGACTTAAATCCATTCAAAAAATAGGATTTTATGGTCTCTCTCATTCTCCGATTTACTTAGTCGGTTAAAAGTAGATTGGATCCTTTACAGGTAACACTCTCATAAACCTATTCAACTTACCTGAGTCTAATGATGAGAAATATTATTTTACACGACGTATTATAAATCAAACTGAACTGAGCCTTAACACAAAAGGCTATAAATTATTGGTTACACTTTAAATATTCCAGCCTGTTGCGGATTGATTCAGATCGACTACTTATCACAGTTAGGTAGGAATAGATTAACGATGTCAAAACTAATAGTTAAGAATATTCACTGGGAGTATAATCTCAATTAGTTATAGATATTTATATACTGCATAAGAAAATGATACCGTTGCGTGACATCAAATTATGTTTATACATGAACCAACATTATGCTCGGTATTAAGTTTTTTATTTACCACGAACTACTCCAAGAGGCACGTATAAAGGCAAGTTCAGGGTGGAAATGAACCAGAGAGCTTTCGTATTAGTTTGTGGTTAGGAAGATTCATAGCAAAAGACCGCAATGTGGGAATAATTCCCTGAAAGAGCTGAATTCAATACGTAGTAGGCGTCATGATTTTACGATGCCTAACGAGGTGTTTGTCTATTTCGCATATGCAACTGTAAACATTCAAAGTTCTTGAACGTAATTGAGATTTCTACACAAGTATTACCTTTTTTCCGAAAAGAATTTTTAGATAATTTATCCGCTGGACTAGACTAAATAGAGCA
>MCFK01009234.1:210-10997 GCA_003610855.1 Erysiphe neolycopersici | reverse complement strand
GTTGCTACGGTTACTGTGATCGAGCCCGTCTCATCCATTCCATTCAGTGATTCTGACCAATCATGAGTTTTCGTACAAAATCTCTGGCCATTTTGCAGTTTACTTCCTATTTAGGAAGTTGGAAAAAAAAATAATGTAGGATTGTTGTCGTTTGTCAATAGAAACACGTACCATCAAAATATTGGTAAATGTCAACCATTTTTTGGCAATTATTTTATTTTATATTTTAAATTTTATATATATATATATATATATATATATATTTTTTTTTTCCATTCACATTCATTCAAAAATCGGGAGAGGATTTGGAGAATTAAAATAACAATTTGCACCTACATAGATAGATTTGAGTTAGTTTTTTGTTGGTAAACCGTTTTTGCTCTAATTAATTAGTATACTTTAATCGTGCTAACACCTAATATTCCTAAAAAAAAAAAAAAAAAGCTGTTTATATATATCTATATCTATATCTATATAAATTAACTTG
The DNA here is from genome assembly GCA_003610855.1 of Erysiphe neolycopersici. Lineage (NCBI taxonomy): Eukaryota > Fungi > Ascomycota > Leotiomycetes > Helotiales > Erysiphaceae > Erysiphe > Erysiphe neolycopersici. Next base: position 10,510 of record MCFK01009234.1, on the reverse strand, counting down.
TACCAGTCAGTGGTGAAAATCCGAATCTTTGAAGAATCAAATAATAGAGTTTTTTGAGTTTTTTTTTCCCCCACAAGGCTTTGTTTGTGCGTGCAATAAATAAATAAACAACCAACTAATTAACAACTTGTGGAATTCTGATGGGCTCGAGTGAGATTTTACGGGGAACATCCTCCACTGTTAAAGCCATTTGTGTATCGAATATAGATGTTAAGGGATTGTGGTGTATAGTTCGGGGAGTAATGTAGTAATATAGTAGATGTATTGTGTATATTGATTACTAATATGATGCAATCGGTAGGTATGTTCGCTGGAAAAAAAAATTAATATTATTAATAATATTAATGATAGATGTCTGACTGGACTGGCGTGAAATATTATGTAAGCATAATTTAGTATTCTAAAGCTCGGCAAGCAGGGGTCGGTCGGCCCATAAGATCAGCATTCACAAGGACATTCTCTTAATCCCTGAGCCAGAGTATGCTTGGCTTTTTAGATCCGTATATTTTGTAGTTAAATATATAATATGTATATTTTGGAATATGTGGTGATTTATCCTTTGAGCATCAAGCATTAGGATGGTCGAACAACTTTCGCTGTATGCAATTCATGGTCAGGTATTTCACAACTCTAGGAATTAATTTGTTTTTTTAAATCTTCTATATTCATTTCACCTGTAGGGCCATCGTTTTTTAGGCCGCCGTCGCTCACCTCTCAGCCTTAGACCAACCACCAGCGCATTTTGTTTGAGTCCAGCGATGTTAGCTAAGATAGCATATAATGTCTTATCCCAATTCTCATAAACTATGATATGAAAAGTATTGCAATGGAATTTATGAGGTCGACAATTATTTGACTTGAACAAAAATTGATGGTAATAGAGGGTTTAGAAGTTAGTATTGGAAGTCAAGTTATCACTGCAGATATGATATAAGCTAATTATTAACGGTAAAAGAAGTCCGCATATCTCCTTCCTAGTGAATTGAATCATTGTTTACTCTGTGAGAGTTAAAATAGTTAGAAAAGGGATCACCTGGTGCTTAGGGTTACTTCCCAAAGCTAAGAGGTTTCAATTGTAAAAACTGGGCATTCTTTTCACCAATCCTTGAAGATGATGAAATAAAACTAATTTGAATTATCCTTCGTTAGGCTTTTATCTTTTGAAGTTCACGATAAGGCCTCGACTGGCGTATATGATGAGAAAATAATGTAATGCATGGCTAGTTCTAGGTTAAAATTTATTTTTGTATCGTCTCTAGATGGACGCTTGGATTTGAAAATTTATGGTTTTTCCCTTTTAAATTCAGCTCGCAGTTCTTGAGTTACAATCATTACTGCCTACCTATATTGGTAAAATTTTCGGGTGTGTGCTCTTACTTTTACTTTGTCCAGGTTCATATGATAACCCATTGCTTTGGGTATCTTTGAAGTTTTCGTCTCGTGTAGATGGGCCGAACTGAAATTTAAGATAGCTTATGCGGCCCGCTACTAGGTGTGCTTACGATAATCTCGTTATCTCTTTGTTTGAACCGAGCATTCGAGTTTCCCACTGGGCGTTTGAACATAAAAGATTTGTAATTCAAGATTTTTGGTGTCAACCAATATTAGTCTCTTCCAAAGAAAGAGTGATAAGGTTCAAGAAGGGGCTCGACTTATACCAGATGATTGACTAGTTGCCCCCCCTTCTCCTTTTTCGAGCGACTCTTGAAGATCCAAAGCCTCCATGAGAACTATTCGTATAAATTTAGAAAATAAATTCCAATACATGAAGAGATTAATACTACTCACTGTTAATAATTTGTTCCTCAGCAACTCCAAGCTGATAATCGACTAGGCCATACTTTTCTACCATGTCGCACAATCGAATGAGATTTTTAGCCATTTTACTAACAAAATCCCTTGGGATCAAACTTTGCGGGGGCACAATACGAGCGCCCGACTGCATTAAATCTTTTTGTTTCTGGAAAATGCCAAGCCATGCTGCATTGAACTCTCCCCAGAGTCGAATTCGGTCTGGATGTAGAGATACTTCATCCACCGTAAGTCCTTACGAGAGTCAGTTATAGGTATTTCACATGAGAATCATACACACCCAAATCTGCTACATGCCCTAAGAGCCATTCTGATATCTCTACTAGGGACTGGCTCGCTTCATTTAATCGGCCTTGGATAATATTTTGAAAAATTTCCTTTAAAGCTGTTTGGTAGCTTGCGTAAGCTGCATCCATACCAGGACCAGGAGTTGTAAACTGCTCTTCTTCCATAACCTCTGTTGTTTGAAGCATGCCACTCATCGCCATGGCAGAATATCCTTGTTGAAGAAGAGATCCTCGATCGCTAGACCCTTGCTGATGCTGCGTGTAGACAGTAGAAGGAGGATGATGCTGCAAGCCCGTTGTCTCAGAGGAAGAGCCCGTCTCACCTGAGAAATAGGAATTAGAAACATCTGGAAGTAGCTGTAATGATGCGGACTGTCGCGCCTGAAATTGAGAAGCTGAATTGTAAGTGCTTGTTTGTGACGTATGTTGCGGAACATTGTAAATAATCTCGGGGCTATACGTAGCAAAACTCTGTTGCGACGGTTGTCTTTGATCTTGGCTATAGCTAGTGTTGGATTGGTATTGAAGATTGCTTGGAAAGGAAGGCGATGTGACTTGATAATACCCCGAATACGCTGTTCCCGATGGCACCCCACGAGATACCGGAGGAGATGAGCTGGGCGGTGTGGAACGAAATCGATCTGTCGCGATTCCCGTAAAACCTCGACTCTGATTTTCTTGATTTAGTCTTATGTTCGATGCGGCGAAAGGAGGTTCATTTTGTCTTCTACGGCGCGCATTATCATCCATGCCAGACTTCTACGGGTAGGTTTTTGTGAACGTGGGTGGGGGGTCCTGCAGATTTAATTCGGGTTTGTTGGTGTTAGCCGACGAATTAAAGACAGCAAGCTTGCAAAACGATATTCAATATTTAGACTGTGTGATGCGAATAACCCAAAACCAATGAGCACCGGGCAATATCTAAAGTTCTTAAGTTAGTATATATTTGGGGTACATAAAGTTTCTGACGAACAGCTTTTTGACATACCAACTTGCGAAAGTCCTTCCAACCGCCAAGCGCGAAGATTGTTGATAGATGGTTGGTTTTTTGGATTTACCCCTGATAGCAACAAAGTATGGATCAAGAAAGAGCAATGCAAGTAGCTGATTTGAAGTTTATACCTATTAACGAGACCGAAATAGGACCTTTCTTATAAGAAATTGCAATTGACAAATACACATGAGACCTGACCAACAAGCTCGCCTGGATCTGCTTTTGGGAACATCCTAGTTGGAAAAAGGTGCCAGGTAGCCCCTGGTTAGATTTTGAAATGCAGGGTATCAAGGGTTGAAGAACAAGTTTGATAGGGATAACAATTGTCCAAAATTTCACAGATTTAGTTGAATAAAAAGTGGACAATTTAGATTCCTCAAGAAATATAATGGAACATAGCGAATGTAAACCCTTGCGATCAGGCTCCCCATGTAAGACTTTGAAATTTGGATTGTTAAAATCGCAACGGCGGCATGGGCTTCGAGCACACGGACTTGCAATTCCGCTGTGCTGGGTCGCCAAGTAAAATTGCGACATGGGAGTGTGACTTGATTCTTTGGTCGGATGTGTGAGCAGCAGCGAACGAGCGAGTGGTGAGTAATCAATCTCTTCTGTCTCTGATGACAGGCTAATATCTAATTTTATTATGCCACCGCTTTAGAGAGAGCCAAACTAAATATTGTGCCACCCACTCACTCACTACTACTCACTAAGCCCGCTTTGGCTTAGTAAGTTAAGTGTATCTACCGCCTCCCTAAACAACTAAGTATATAGAATAATCTAAATATATAATACCCATTTTGCGTAGATAACCACAATGTGACTAAAGATGGATAATCATGAGAATACGATTCAACCAGCTTTCAGTGATTTCAGTTATGGAAATCAGAAAAGCCACGAGCCTGCTGCCTGCTACTGCTACTGCTGCGTGTGTTATCTTTCTGAGTATACATAATTCGAGAAAGACTAGCAGGCAAAGCATATTACACCAAAACTCTGCAGCAGTAACAGAGATTGAGTCTGAACCAAGAAGAATTCCTTGCATACTGGATTTTGCAAGACGATTCGAGAATTTGTCCGCATAGCCATTCCTGAACTCGGGATATGGCCACCCGAATGGTCAATAATGGGGACCACCAGAAGCTCGGGGAGGATTGGATAATGAGCTTCCTACGACGGAACCCTCGCATTAAATCTTTCATAGGAGGAAAGATTCAGTCTTGTAGAGATGAGGCAGCTTAAGAACCCCAAATTCAGGCCTTTTTTGGTCTATTTAAATCGACCTGTAATCTATCAGCTCAACGCGTCTTTGAGTAGTAGTGTATGAAATATGATTTGAACTGGGATAATTTAGGGGCTTGTGCTAATTATAAGATACTTACGAGCTCTCTAAGAAGAGAAAAGCTTATGTGAAGACCCCGGAATGCCGCAAATGAGTGTCTTTCATTGAAGCGATATCAGCAACCGGTCAGAAATTGTAATGTCTCATATGATATTTAAGGGACGTCATCTCCAGACAACTTGGTTTCTCGATCAAATACCTGACAGGTTATATACTATTTATTACTTCAGAAAATGGCTTGACATTAAAAGCAATTAGTCTTGCTTGAGTGGCTCGGGCAAATGTTTATTCCTGGTGCAGCATCCAACGACCGCCATCGTATATTGTTGACACTTGACGGCCATTGCAGCCATATTTATTGATCTTGATTTTATGCCCAAACTCTATTTAAGAAAAAACAGGCTACATCGCCTTCTGATGATTTCATTCGGACTCCTGGTAATTAATTCATTTGATTTTGATAAATTCCAGCAGCTCATTCAAAGCTCAGAATCTATGTCACGAAATTTTCTAACTGAGTTTAGAAAATTTGGCAAAGCATTTCAGAAGGCCAGTACGATAACAGTTGAACATCAGCACAAAATCTGTCAACTAGAAGCTCTACTACAGACTCTACAAGCTTCCTAGCCACGAAAAATTAACAAAACGAATAATAACCAGAGGTTTGCAGCATTGGATAACGTGGTAGTTGCAAATCACAAAATCTCAATGCGTGAGGCTAATGAGACAGCTAAGGCTGGTAAAATAATTGCCAAAAAAGCTAAGCATCATAAGTAAGGGCGTATATTTTGATTTCTAAATGGCCGGGTAAGGCTTTCTCAACTAACTCCCCCTAAAATAGAGCAAGTAATTTTGGCGTGTAGATCGCCCAAAAACCAATCCTCATTCGTTCAGTGCTTCGCAAGATCTATTGCTTGTTTGATTGCAGCTTGAGAATCAAGGCAGTATTTTGCCCACTACAATGTAATCACCTCTCATACAAAACAAGTATCTCTATGTCTATGCTACCACAGAATTTACCCTTAGTTCCATTAATTATTTTACTTAATCATGCCGCTTATTACCTCCTCAAAGCAATCCTTCAGAATTCTAAAGGTGCCATCGATTCAATTGACACCTTCGCTACTACAAAAGCCTATGCTAACATAATATCTTAGCTGATTTTTGAGAAAAAAGAAACTAAAATCTTGCGATGATATATCCTCCCCTATGATAAACATAGAAAACTAATTCCTTGAGCATAAATCGCACCTCTGTCTCCCAAATAGCTAGCTATCCATGGCAGGCAACTCACTGTCACAGCGGAAGAGCAAAATTGTGGTCTGTCAGGTTCAGTCCTCTCTCATTCCGCTATAAGACGAGGAGATGAAGAAGTGAAACAGCTTATATGCCTATGCCACTTTTCTCATGCAACATTAGATTCCAGAAGATCCTCATAGAGTTGAACCCAAGAGGTACTGCTTAATGTCACCAGGGCATGTTTTAGACATTGCTGGAGCAGTGGATCTTCGAACTGTAAGATCTAAAAACACATTCAGCTACAGCATATCAAAGATTACCATACCGAGTCCAAAATTCCGAACTCTTTAGGGTGATTGGTTTCATTACCCATATTGCCCTTGGTCATACTCAAGCATAAATTAAACTTGCTCATGCAGATGATTTCAATGGGATTGCTACTTGTACGAGAGTGTTTAGATCTTGCTTTTGTCTTTCGTATAAGTATAGCCAAGGTCTTGTCTTAAACTTCATTCTTTCTACACCTCAGTTGATGAAATTAACTATCATTGGTTATAGCTCAGAGTTGATTCGCTGGAAGAATTCTTATCTGCACCATATTTAGAGAACTTCGTCTCTGGATCACCTTTTTAAAAAATTTTTAAAAAAAAGACTACCTAAAGAATGCCGACCAGCTGCTAAAGTCGAGAACTCAAAATTCTTCTCTTTTTGGGGACTTTCAGCAGTGATTCCACTCATTTGGAGGCTACCGAAAGATGCCTCATGTAACAGAAAGGAAAATGAACTATTTCTGGAAACTCTATCTTTTTAGGCAGCAATTTGACCGATCAAAATCAACAGGGATAGATGAATTACAAATTGTGAGATTTAGTAAATAGACACTAAAGAAGCCAAAAATAGCTGTGGGAGAAAATCTCTGCTAAGCCCCGTAGATTATTTGTTTAGGAGATAAATTATGAGGGTCGTATTTGAGGATGACGTAAAAATGTTAGAAAATAGTCCCAATGAGAGAAATAAGGGAATAACTTACAATGATATCCTCTATACAACAGCTCACATCACAGTGAGCTCGTATGGCATCAGACACCCGAAACCATTTCTCACAAACCATGCCCATGGAGATCGTATTTCTCAGCTTTAATAGTGGGTGACTGGACTGGGTAAGCGAATTAACTTTTCCTTCGAACAGATGAAAAATCACTACTTTATCTATCTTCTCTCAGAAGAAATTTACAATAATTATGGTAGAGCTAGCATTTAGCTGCATAGACACCAGATATAGAGTAAGTTGCAATGGAAAGTAATTTAGTTAGCAGAAAAGATACGTATCAAATACTATTTCTGGTTTTCAAGTGGGTTTCCTAGCCCCTGTGAACTGAAAATGGACTGTATTTTTAGATATATGCTAGGAATTTATTTAGTCACATGACCTGTATTACCAATCAAGAGACTTTGCCCACGTACGGACCATTTAACACTACACATTTTGACATCTTCATATAGCATAATTTTGTAGATAATTTACCTAATACTATAATTATGAATGATTGTTTTATCTTGGAATTTAAAGTACTTTCCACTAATGGTTAACCGGAAAAAGCTACCAATTATATTACTCTGTCTATACCCATGGAAATTTCATCTTCCTCTTTAGCAGTGATAGCTACAGATGAACTGTCATTTAGTAGTCTTGGTGAGGAACGTGAAATTATGCATTGGCAACTCTACTGTTAACGTTGCTGTTGCGGAAAACTTTGACTGCCCTGACTATCAGCTTTTTGTATTAATAATGGCTTTCAAAGTACATCTCGTAATTCTTAAGCAAACCCGCAGAAACTTGTATGTTCAAGAGGAAACAAACGCTTTACTACTTACTACCAGGAAATGTACCATCTTTACTATCCAGTGTGATTGTAATTAGAGTGCACGGATACAACATAAAAAGATAAAGAGCGAGGTAGGTATAATTCAATTGCGATGGCTGCTAACTATCACACGTCCCGAGCGTAACGGCCAGCCACAGAACTGAACTTCAGTCTGAATAGAATCTCAGAGTGACGATTGGAAACAATTTGTACCAATCAGTTTTACCATAACCTAACGAACACTCCTAGGGAGCTCTATTGTTTGTTTGCTATTACTAGAATCTTGCATCTGCTGGAATTGGAAAGAATAGAACAAAACAGTACCTCGTCAGCGAGCGAAGGCGTCGTACAAGCTGTCTTATCTACAACTTAGCACGATAGCACTATACCAAAATGAAGAAAGTCATTGGAATAGTTTGGGCCACAGAGCAACAACAAAAGTGGTTTAAGCGTTAGTGAAGGCATGCAGCTTGTGATTTTATATATTATACTACGAATACTAAGCTACAAATTTATCAAGTCATGGCCAAGACTCACAACAACAAGATTGTGACTTTCGTCACAAGGTGTTTTTGATAATGAGGCCGAGGAAGGCTGTAGGTGAGTGAATTCTAGCACAGTGGAAGCAGCTTCTTACAGATGAAGATTTAGAAGATCCTATCGTGACCGTAGCAGATTACTAATAGGCATTGATTAATGCCGTTGAGTATATCTTCAACTTGATGGATAAAAAAAGAGTGCCATTAACTTATCACCAGATTTGCCTATTCTACATGAACAATACATGAACATAAATCTAGTACTTAATGTAAAGAAAATATGGAAAAAATATCTCCACTTCAGCTGTTGAACCTAGTATTTCTCAGTCATAAAATGGCACCGGGAACTTTTTTGGCAAGTGAAGAAGATTTAGAGAGAGATAAGCAAGAGATATGCTAGTTAAATGCTAGTTAAATGCGCCGGTTCGTGGTAAGCAAGTCATGCCCAAAATGATGCCGGATATAGTCCCCTACATGGCAGGGGCTTTTTGACTTAATAAACTAACTTTATGGAGTACAGCAAAAAGCTTAGCGTTCATGATGAAACGTGGCAGCATCTACAATCTCAGTTTGTGGCGTAAATAGACATCATTTCATACTTGAAAAAGTACTATATTAATGAGCCTGAGCTCATTGATTGACACTAAGTGGGCAGCCCATAAAATTTATAAAACTAGGAATATGGGATTGCGTACAACTTCTTCAACTGAAACTACGCACTGAGAGAATGAAAGGTTTTGAAGTATGGTTTTGGAAACAACATAACACAATCGGATTGCCTTGATTTTGGCCCTGTAAGCAATGGCAAATGACTTCAACAATCATGCATAGCAATCGATCTGCGAACTAGATGTTTAGCCCATGCCTTGAATAAATTAAAGGCAGCACACAAATTGGCCGTAGAAGCCCACGATGGCCGTTCCACACACACCAACTGTGTTTGCAGTGACTGGAGCTAGTGAGGCATTCGGTGCCAACACTGGATTCTCAAAACCATTGAGAAGGGTACCTACTCACCCCTATGAAGAGTAGTAATGTTGATGATTTCTGGTGGCTAAAGCGCAAACCTATGGGTTATGATTCTCTAATTTCAGTGAGTGTAATGGCTGCAGTGGGCAAGGCAAGGGCAAGGGCAAGGGCAAGGACCGACCCTACCACGACGCCCACGTGGCATAGGCAAATTAATTCAATGCTTCCGAAAATGGAGCATTTTCGGAATACAAGCTGAAAGGCAAAATTTTTCCATAAAACTACTTCTATGGAAAAAAAAAAAGAATCAAGACCAGTCATTGCCAGTCGCGCTTTTGTTACTAGACATCTTAGTGAATTCGAACTCAACAACTCTAATATTGCTTAGTTGGATCAAATAGATAATTCGATTGGTATTATCATCTTCATTACAGATTGATTATAATTGTAAGCCCATAGATATAGACTTTGATGCTCCGACAGCTACTAGGAAGGGAGACTGTCCTTTTGGCTGTAAAGTTGAACTACGCACGTATGCGTGTGCTCATACGCTCATTCTGGCAAACCTAAATAAATAAGCTCGTAGCATAGATACTACATCCCTCATCTGTTACAGGCTGTGCCTTGTCCATCATGACAAACAAGGGTAAGAGGTGATCATCATCAACACCAGGCAGGACCCCTGCTGAATACGAGCGAGCACAAGGGATCTAATCTGGTTTGTCTGCACAAAAGGATGTGGGGATGGATTGAGGTGACATTGCTTTCATTGTCAAGAAAAAGAGTTAATTAATGTATTATGACGAAAATTATGTAAAAACGGCAAATAAATGTCACGCACAACTAACTGAACACGAACAAGGGAGGGTTGGTTTGTTAATCGAAAATAAAGAATAATAATTGGGTTGCTAAGGTAACAAATAGCTAAAGGAAGTAAACAAACAACTAATCAATCAATCAACAACATCATCTTCCTCCTCCTCCTCCTGCGAGAGATATTTATTTTTTATTTTTTTTGTTTTTAAGACGATCATCTATTACTTAGTTAAGAGGGTTTTTTAGAAGGATTAAATAAATAAATAAAAAAGAATTTAAGATACTCCCTCCCCTCCCCTCCATGTTTTTATTATTTTATTTATTTTAGATATAAATATATATATATATATATATATATAATTTTGGTTGGCAATAGGGGTAGGTAGGTGTGCGATTAATTTACTCAGCTACAGGCATAAACTTTATACCCATGCTTT
>MCFK01009159.1:0-11029 GCA_003610855.1 Erysiphe neolycopersici | reverse complement strand
TGGTACTTATACATTACTAGAGCCGCTAGCCGACTCTACCGTGGTTGTACTTCATAACAAACACAGCAAACAAGATAATCACAAGATGTCCTCATCTAAGATCTATCGCTCGCACCACATTGCATACTCATACCAGTGTTATAGGTGTGAGCTGGTTGATCATAACACGTTCGTGTTAATTGTTGTTGGAAGCCGCATGACTTGTGTAAAGTGACTGATTTTAAAGCAATATTTATGATATATCTCTTGTATTGAGCTGAATAATAGTATACAATTGTGATCTTTCATCATAAGTAGTTTTTTTTTTGTAATACACTAACTACGTCGTTCGGGTCTAGATATCGTTATAAATTAGTATCCATTGCTCATTGTGCGGCAACTTTCCATAATTTGTCTATTTATTTACAAAAAAAGTAAAAACGGTTGAATTTATCTGATTGAGTTCAGATTCTTATTGATCATTAATCAATCAATCAATCACTTAGCAGGCTTCCGACTTTTTGACATTATGAAAAGAAAAAAGATGTTGTACTGATTATCATGTGATCGAAATAAGGGGAGAGAGAGGTAGAGGTAGAGTGAGGTAGGTTTTTGCAACAAAAGCAATTAGGTGTGTTCCAGCTTCCCATTATGATTTCCTGTAACTACACTAAACACACACTATTTGTCAGTAATGTAACAAACAAATCCTACCCACAACGAGTTCGGGCTCATTAATTTATATCAAATCAACTCAACTCAAATCGAATCGAATCGAACCGGCAGTAGGGACACATCTTACTTCCGACACAAATCACTCACTCACTTTACATCGTATTTTTCTTGAATTACTGATATTGAACATCTCCCTGAAAGACCAAGTTGATAGTTAATACGAAATGCACTGAAGACAAAGCTTCAAATACACATCTAGAGCTCTAATATACCAATCGTCTCATTTCTATATAACTAACTATCCAGAGAGTATTCATAAGTGGCGGATAGACCGACCCATCAAATCCATTAAAGTTTTTTCTTTTTTTTTAAAATCCTTTTCCATAGTTATTTAGCTACTATTGCCTTTTAGCCTTCATGAACCATCCAGTTACTCTCTGATATTACTTTTATCGAATTCAAACACCAATTGCTTCATTAAGGTTTGCTTCTGCCACTTCGATTACATCTTTTAGAACATCTAAAATTTGCCACTCGCCCATATTAATAATCTCAGGAACACATTCGCATTTTGCTGTGCATATCGTTCCCGCAACCAAATAATTTAGTCCTAAACTGGTCAAATCCATGGTGACATTTGTAACGCGGGATCTTTTTGATTCTTTGCTCTTAAGATTAATTGCAAAAGTATTGATCTTTTCTCCAATCTGTAAATCTACAGTAGTATCTTTACTCGGTTTGGGGGCTTTCACTTGAAGAATTTCTAGATCTTTTAGCCAAGGCGCTGATAGAGCTTCACCAGTCATCTTTATGTATGACTCTCTAAGACACCATGATGCATAAAACTGCCTTAATTTGATATCTATTACCACGTTGCTGTCTAATTGAATTTCTGATGGTGCTCCATTTATTAAAATGGGTAGACTGATTATTTGATTTCGCCTTTCACATTTGTCTAGAATGTCTTTTCCTGAACTCGTTAACTCTGCCCCTTGAATATTAATACCAACATCTTCGAGACTAAGTGAGCCTCCTCGTAAACTGCTAAGTTCGAGATCTGCTAAAACTTCTTCGAATATAGATAGCCAATTAAAAAAGCCATAAGTGTCAATATGTTTGTAATCTTCTTGTCTTCTCTCATTCACACACACAATGTCTGTTCCTACCTTGACTCCAATTCTATTTGTTATAGCCGCAAAAAGTATCACAACGCCTGCCTGATGACTCACATTGAAATCAAGATGAAGAGGTTGGGAGTCGTCCAAAATGAGGTACGGTTTACCATACCTATCAATAGAGATAAGGCTTTTAGTCCAAGGAATAGACATATATTTGGTGATAACAAGATGCTTAAGGAGAAATGAGGCGAGACTCATTTTAGCATCTTTAACATGATAATATCTCAATACTGATTCTTGTTCCTTGCCAGAGAGTAAATTGAGTGCTCGAGATGCCTAAAATAAGATACATCGTCATTTTACAAAAGAATTAAAACTTTTAGTTGTTTTTTTATGGTGCTGCTTTCTAAAAACCTACGACTTTTCGAAGCACTTGAACCTCTTCTCGAGCTTTAAAGTCGCCTGGTATACACCACAAGTTCCTTGTATCTAAAACCCATTTAACAATTTTGGTGTTGCACGTTTTGTCCCTGTCGTCTGACATTGTTTGGTAGAATTTTTTATCAAAAACTAGACGATGGTCATTGATATGAAGGGAAATTGAAAAAGTGATCCGAATTAAGATTCCAAATTCTTATATTGTCTATTCATTGAGGCGGTTTAGTGACACTAAGCTTTATTGGGGTTATTTGACAATGTGTGTGAATGTGCTACAGGTAATAAAGCGAACCAATATAATTAAGTGAATAATGAGAGATATTGTTATTAAACCCCCCTTTCTCGATTATGATTTGAAAACATTAGATTATTCACAGTCGCAATATTATCTACTTCCCACTACAAAGCAATGATATTGGATTTTCGTCTCACCACGATTGTCTATCTCTGTTTATTATCATCGCAAAGCCAGAAAGAATAGTAGAAAAATAATATTTGTTATGTTGGAAGCATGATAATTGATGTATTCTATGTCTACTTTTACTTACAAAGTATTTCGTGATACAAATCAAGTAACTTACTTATTTCTTTTTACAATATTACATTACTTATTATAGGCTTTGTCCTCGTCCTCCAGTCGTATATTTGTTTTTATTAATTGTACATTTATAATTTCAAGTTTTCAAGATTCAAGATTTATTTTATTATTCATTCAATCCAGACATAACCTTACCCAACATACTCCAGAATTCATGATCTCATAATCGTCGTATCATTCAAATAACCATCAACTCCTATGCATTTACAAACTTATTCGGAAAATCAATTTTTTCTTGGAAACAAAAATGGGCTTTTTCAGTAATACTCTGGCAATCCCGCAAAGCTAGGTATTTCTGTCGAACAGGAGAACTCGGGAGCATAGGCTTTTTGAGGCAAAATTCCAGCTTTTAGTCCTAGCTGATAACTCCACTGAGTAGCTACCTCGGTTTTCCAAGTCCAGTAAAACCATCCCCATCCTTTCTCAAAACTGGCCATCTGGGCTTCGGCAAACGTCTTAAGAAATTTTTTGTATGGTTTGCTATATAGTGAAGGATCAGCATTAGCGTTTGTACAATCACATTGTGAATTCTTTAGAGCACAGGCAGGTGTTAAGACCTCAAATGTAGGATCTCTTGGATCATATGTACCCAGCCAGCGAACGCCCCAGCCAACATTATTAAGATTGGGTGCACAGTCTGTATCAGCCTGCGACCATTCAGCGAATATTGTTGGACCAAATCCAGTGGATGTACTCATACTCTCCTGAGCTTGTATTGTCCATTCCTTACAAGCATACTCTATCTTTTTTGTGTGACTTAATGAAATCAAGTCTTTGTTAAAGATAACGTACTGATGAGCGTCGAGAACTAGACCGTGGTTGTCGTGAAACATGTCTTTCCAGTTGCCTAAGCCCATGAAGCCGTCACCAAAAACGATGTGGGCTTTTATTCCATTCTTACGAACAAGTCTGGAAGCCTCAGCTGTCCACTCTACTACAGCTTTTGTATCAAGTACTGTCATCTTAGGCTCATTAACAAGACCGTAAAAACAAATAATATTTCTATATCGATCTTGCGCAAAAAATTGAGAAAGCTGATCATGAATCTCAAGTGATCTCCGCGCATTTAGACTACCATCTGTACCATTAAGCCATCCAATTTGACCTTGCCTTCCACTATGATTCCATCCATTTTGACTGCCAGGTAAAGCATGCAAGTCTAAATTGATTCTTAAGCCATGCTTTCGTGCCCATTCGATACCTCTCAACAGATATCTCCATGAGACCCGAAAGACGTAGGGATCTGTATCATATATTGCAACCGCCCAGTAAGAAAAGGGTATTCTAACATGATCTAGGCCGGCATTTGCGATGTCTATGAATGTTTGCTCGCTCACGAATGTGGCATAATGTTTTTCGAGTGTATCCTTGGCTGTGCTACCCAGTCTTGATACCAATGTATATTCATCAATAGCTCCGACTTCTTTAAATATTGAAGGTGTTATAAATGGCTCCAATGAAAGCCAGCCGCCAAGATTCACGCCACGGGCAGGTCTCTCAGCATACAAGCCCCAAGGGTGTGAAATTGGGGGGGTATTTAGGTTTGCACTGTTTGAGTCGTCCCACGTGGAATTACAACCCATTATCGGAAGCCCACCCACAGTCTCATTTGTATATGTAACGTTAAAATCCGTTGTATCATACCAAGAAAACGGATCTAGAGCAGAGTCTCTAGCTTCCACTGGTATACTTGACTCCGCTATGTTGTTCAGGTTTGTGTTTGATGGTTTTCCACTATCACTGGCTGTTACTTGACTCATGACACTGGAATTTTTTTTCTTATTTTTACTCAATACTACACTCGCAATTATGATGAATAGAATAATGATACTAATACTCAAACCAATACCTACTATACAGTCAGCCATAATTAAAGAAACATAATTTACGAAAAAAAAATAACGAACATAAATTCCTTCTCTTGTTCAAGCTGAACCTACTACCATCACCACATCGTAATTTTGCCATCATTCCAGCCTCTAGTAGCTTTCCGCTGGCTACTCGTCGGTTTCCACGTCCCGAGAAATATTTTCTACTGTGATACATTTCGGTATTTAAATCAGAAATATCAGATTGTTTTCTGCGAGGTAATTTTTTGGTCATAACATCTGGTAATTTCCTTGAATTTCTTTGGAGGAGTTTGTCATGCTTTGCTAGGGCAGCTGCAGATAATGTGTGAATCCCTGGATTCGAATGAGTCGGACGTCGTTTTCGTTTTTTGTTAGTTCGTGCATTTTTTCTTCGCTTCTGCGTCGGTTTCCTTTTTTTTGATGTTTGTGCCATATTTGTATCTTAGATAACCACTTTCTGCTATGAGTGGGAAAAGAGTGTGAGGTAAATATTATTAGCGGTTGGCACGTCAACAATCGGCTCATCCTCAAAATCTCAAGGCGGTGTGATGCAGTCTCTAAAAAGCCGAATTGCCATATTTTCAACATCATTGATTCTTACAAAAACCCTTAGTAAGTCTAAACTAAATGTTGTAGTTAAAAAAAATGTTAGCCGTACGTCGGGGTTTATATGAGGTTAACATCACTTGATAGTTTAATGTTTGGTTATTGGAATGTTTGGCCCATCCCCCCCCTGCTTCTACCCTAGTAATTCTGACATAAAACTTCTGATTGGCGGAAATCATGACTAAATATATGGGTAACGTAGTTTATAAGCGAGCGGCGCGCCCCCACCAAATTTGACTATTACATGACTATTATACGCGATGCCACCACAACGCAATATGAAATGCACCTATAACGAAGGCACTCTATCTTTTGCTATCTAAAATACACAATCCAACGTACCTGATAGTAAAAGACACATAATCAGAGCGTTTAAAGTCCCTGAAACCACACTAAGACGACCTTGTGCAGGAAAACTACCGTGACGCGATTTAAAGTCTAATTCAAAGAAGTTAGATAAGCTAGAAGAGGAGGCGCTGGTGCAACAGATACTTGAGCTTGATTAGCGGGGGATAGGCGCTACAAGGGAAATTGTGTGAGATGTGGCCAACGATCTGCTTTCTAAGCGTAGTGGAGAGCCCGTTGGTAAGTAAGTGCTGGCTGGGTAGATTACCTCAAGAAGTGTACGTCAGAGATTAAGCTTCAGAGGAGGCTTCCATATGATCGCCAGCGAGTCAACAACGAAGCTCTTCGTGTCATAAAGCCCTGGTTTGAGCTGGCTGCCAAAACAAAGGCAAAGTATGCCTCACAGACGAAGACGCATACAACTTTGATGAGACAGACTTCATGATGGAGGTAATCAAAGGTCAAATGGCCTTTACAGGGTCTTAAAAGCGAGGAAATCCAAAATGAATACAGCCAGAGAACCGTGAGTGGGTTACAAATATCCAAGGAATCAATGCTAAAGGATGTGCTCTACCATCCTTCTTGATCATCCATAGAAAAGTCCTTATCACCTCCTGGTTCCACAATATACCTCGGAACTGGGTTATTGAGGTTAGTTTCAATGGCTGGACGTCGAACGGGCTTGGTCTTTCCTGGTTGGAGCACTTCAATACCCATACAAAGTCGCGTAGTATGGGTGCACACAAGCTACTAGTTGTGGACAGTCATGAGAGCTACAACTCACATGAAATCCACAAATACTGCAAGGAGGAGAATACTATTGTACCCTGTGTCCCTGCTCACTCGTCGCACCTGTTGCAGCCACTTGATGTGGGATGCTTTTTCGCACTTGAAGCGGGCATATGGAGATGAGATCAGTGACTTGGCACAGTACAGCACCAAGCAAATCAAGAAGGAGGCCTTTCTAACAGCCTTTAAAGCAGCTTTTGAGAAGGCCATTTCAAAGGAGAATATCTGCGCAAGCTTCAGAGAGGCTGGAATAGTTCCACACAATCTAGAAGCTGTGATATCAAAGCTTGATGTAATCCTTCGTACGCCAACACCGCCTAAGCCCGAGGACACCCTATGAGAATCCAAAACAGCAAGTAATCTTTGTGAGATAGAGGCCTAATCAACCTTGCTTCGCGATCGTGTACGACTGCACATAGATTCATCATCTTTTCTACTTCTTAGGGTAGTTAAGCAGCTGTATAAGGGTATTGCATTGATAGAGTATAAAACAGTGTTGATACATCAGGAAATGGCAGGGCTTCGAAAAGCAGTAGAGGTAGCAACAGAGGTCAAAAGTTAAAAGTCGAAAGAGAAAGAGAAAGTGTGTCGAACAGCCGAGACCCTTACAGCAGAGTAAGTAGCTGATTTCAAAGCTGAAAAGGAGGGTGGTGGTCAGGAAGGAGGTAGAGAGCCTATGAAGAGGGTGCGCACGCATAGGCACTGCGGACGTTGTGGTAAGACTAGCTACAACGCTCGCACTTGCGCAGTTGAAATTGTAGATCCTTCTTATATCGACAAGTCTGAATAAGATTTTAATCTCTTACAAATTGCAGCAAATAGTGGTGGTGTAGCTACAATAGTCATGTAATAGTCAAAGTTGGTAAGGGCGCGCCGCTCGCTTATAAACTATGTTAACGATGAAGATGAACATTATGCTTTTTATCATTTCATTATTAGGAATGTTACCATTCCTAATAATGAAATGAAGACAGGTGAAGAGCAATATTTGATCTGTGTAGATGAAAAGATGAAGCAAAGTGTGGGTTAAATTTCTATTTAAGCATGCGAGAAAGCTGAAGCTTAAGATATTACTTAAACGTCGTTATGTCGTTTTGGAAAAGAATACGGAATAAAAATTTTGACGCTTTAACTAGAGCTGCTCACAATTCTTCAAATAATTTACTATCTTTTACAGGACAAGTGTCAAGTTGTTGGTTAAGCAGCACGATACGGCATATTAGTTTACTAATTATATAGCGGTGACTTTAATGAGTGATAGATAAGTCTTATAATATATAGCATAATAGTGTAGTTAAATGAATAATCTCAAGAGCTTCTTCAAAAGTTTGTTTGATATTGGAGTATTCGAGATGATTCGTGCTCAGACATGATGAGAAAATGCAACTCACATAAGAATAATAGTATCAAATTGCATCCATTCTGAGCGACATCGCGACATAGGGCCAACTAGTTACGAGAATACCTCAATCCTTGTATGAGATGCGCTTAATCATCTCACAGTACGCTAACTTGTACTGGCCAGGGATTTACTATTTTTGGTGGTGGTTTAGGTGAGCAGCGCACAGGGGTTAGATAATCAGTTAGACCCTCCCTAAATTGTTATGATGATGACGCCTAAGCCTAAGCCCAAGTCCACGGGTCCGGCACCTGAGGTTATCATCGGCACTAAGTTTTCACTTGTAATGACTACAACTAGACAAACTCAAACTTGTTTCTCCATTTATGGGAGGGCAATGTTAATTGCTTGAAGCAATTGAAGATCAAAATATCTTACTACCAAATGCCTCCATTTCTTCACAGTAGATATCTCCAGAGGTTAACTGGAATTAGTTCTAAATCAATTATCTACTCACGATGTTACTCTACTCATCTCCCCAATGCTCAATTGAATATTCCTACGGACTTTTCTACAACTTCACTTCTTGCTCACACATCTCAAATGGCACTCAGAAATTCTGAGCTAAGTGCCGAAGTACGCAAAGGCTCCACTAAGCGAATAAATCTTTTTCAAGCGATTAACGAGGCTCTTTTTCTTTCCATGGCGTCAGATGAATCCGTTATATTGTTTGGAGAAGATGTTGCGTTTGGTGGAGTATTTCGATGTAGCACAGGTCTTTTGGAAGAATTTGGCGCCGAGAGAGTCTTCAATACTCCTTTGTGTGAACAGGGTATAGTCGGTTTTGGAATTGGTGCTGCTGCTGAAGGTATGAAAGCCATCGCAGAGATCCAATTTGCTGACTATATTTACCCTGCTTTTGATCAGCTCGTAAATGAGGCAGCTAAATTTCGGTATCGAGATGGAGCTGAAGGCCGTCATGTTGGTGGACTTACTGTAAGAATGCCCTGTGGAGCAGTGGGACACGGGGCACTGTGAGTAAGGAAGTCACTTCGGAGAGAGACGAGACTAAGGGTTTTCTAGATATCACTCGCAGTCGCCTGAGAGTTTATTCTCACATATACCAGGTCTTCGTGTTATTATTCCGAGATCTCCAATTCAAGCGAAAGGGCTTCTAATGTCTGCCATTGACTGTAAAGATCCATGTCTATTCATGGAACCGAAAATACTATATAGAGCTGCTGTTGAGCATGTACCTACAGGAACATATAAATTACCACTTTCAAAGGCAGAGGTTCTAAATGAAGGCTCAGACCTCACAATTATATCATATGGGAACCCAATATACACTTGTAATGCAGCTTTGTTGAAAGCCGAGAAAGATTTCGGAGCGAGTATTGAACTTATTGATCTGAGAACTGTATATCCATGGGACAAGGAATGTATTTTCCAGAGTATCAAAAAGACTGGGAGATGTATCATTGTACATGAGAGTATGATAAACGCTGGTATAGGGGCCGAAATTGCTGCTAGTATTCAAGAAAACCCAGATACTTTTCTGAGACTAGCTGCTCCTATCATGAGGGTGGCTGGATGGAGTATTCATATGCCACTTCTCTACGAAAGATTCAATATTCCGGATGTTGCCAGTAAGTATAAAATATCCTATAAGGTATGGATTTATTGACAAAAATTCATCAGGAGTGTATGATACCATCAAAAAGGCTCTCAGTTACTAACTTCATGCGAATATCATCCTCTTTCTGTGCCATCCCCGTGAAAGAAAAGAAATATCTTCATCTTCTACCAACCTAGTCATTCACCTTGGTTAAAAGGCTGAAAAATATTCGAACAGACATATTCATACATGGAGTTCGGAATTAAATGCAATTGGGAAAAATTCTAATGCCGATAATCTTCTCATCTTAACCACAGAAAATTACTTACATTGCCTATTTATATTGCTTTTTTCATAGTAGATACAACATAATCCTTCACCAGGAGTAATTATCTATTTGATGAAACAAAGAAAAGAATTTGATTGAAACCCGCAGTAAAACGGCTAAAATATTATCAACCTCTTTTCTTATCTTTATAACCCCTCAACTGATGGCATTTTTAAAATTATAACTTCTAATTGTGTATGATGGAAGGGATTCAGGTAACAAAGTAACATAATTATATATGTATATATATATGTATATATATATATATATATATATATATAATTAAATCTGATTGAATTATTTAAGCTACTACCTCTCTTTAGAATTATAAACTCGACAACGTTTTCTCCAGGATAAAACCGTAGACGGTAATCAGATGTAAAACGAAGATAGTGTATAAGCTTCTTCAACACTATGCTATTCATTTATGTTGGCTCTTTCGGGTATTAACCCGATCTACCAAGTGCAAAAGCGATATCTGGTTTTGCATATACCATCACAAACATTGAACTACCAACGTTCATTGAAAACTGTTTGGGGTCAATACGCTCCTCATCATTGCTTACTGGGCTGAGGCTCTCATAGCTATCGAGTGGGATAGAAACTGAACAATTTTTTGCATTTGGAATTCCGAATTTATTACCGCTGATCAAACCATAGTGATCTATATTCTCGGTCACGAATAATTCTCATGCCCAGAAACATATTTATCTCCTCCAGATTCTTGGTATTGAAAGATTTATTCAATTTACTATAGAGCAAATTAATTTGAGTCGTCGAAGTTGACGCCATAGCAATATCATCCACATAAACTAAAATGATGAGTTTTCTTTTTACATTCATGAACAAGCAAGGGTCTGCTAAACTTTTTTTAAAACCCCGCTCTAGAATCTTTTTTTTAGAAGCTAATCCCAGTCTCTTGCAGCTTGTTTTAAGCCATATAGTGAGTGACCTTTAATTTTTAAGCATGATTAGCTCTGACATTGACTCTTTCAGGAGCTCGCAGAAAATGTGACTGGTTTGGAGATAATTCGGTAAATATTTTTTTTATTTCAAAATGTATTGTCTCAATGTTTTCAATTGCATGGATTGCAAGAACAGCACGAAGGGTGCCCATTTGACGGGTTCCCTTTATTCTGAATTAGAGTGTTCAGAGACTTCTGCATTTGGACAAGAATCTTCTCAATATTTGCATTTTGTTCTTCGACCCTGTCCATCCTACCTCCCGTATTGCTATGTCCGAGTGCGATGGTTTTTTCTAAGTTCTTGAATCTAGTATCAATTTCGTCAAGGCTATATTTGAGTTTTTTATTTAGGGAGAATATATTAGGTACTGTTGAATCTTT
>MCFK01009152.1:0-15590 GCA_003610855.1 Erysiphe neolycopersici | reverse complement strand
ACACTCATGTTTTGCTAGGTTATGAGCGTTAATCATAATTAGTTCGAGGTTAGGCTTGTTGATCGAGAATGAGACTATACTGTTTCTGGATGATTCTGATGCGCTATACCCTGTCTAAACCCTGAAATACCCCCTTGCAAATGACTGGGGATAATCTTAAGGGTAGTACCAGAGTAGTATTGTATAGTGCTTGGGCCTGTACCTTCAGTTTCTCGTCATCATGCTAGGAATAGAAATGTTCGGAACCACTACAGACATGGACAAGTCTTCTAGCTTACAGCTTGCTACTGGTTGCTGGTTGCTGAAATTTAGCTATGTCTAATATAGCCAGCCCTAAGCGAGCTTAATTAAGCAAGGTTATGCAAACTTCAATCTATATGGCAAAAAACTCGAACCTTAAGAAGTAAGGGGATAACTTCTAAAATTGTATACAGAAATAAGAACCATTGCACTATTTCCTAACTTATAACCACAATAGATGATGCTAACTTGAGGATTTAATGAGAGGAATCGTTACGTACGTATACCATGTCGGTAGAATAAAATTTGTCCTAAATTGCTTGTTTACATGGTTCTTCCTACTCCTGCGTCGCAATAAAAATCATAATCACGATTAGATATCACACTGTTGAATAACTCCTAGTTTCTCTTCACCATATTTCCCTCCTTTTATAATTACAAAACTTTGCGAAAAACTTCCATCCTCCATAAACCCTCAGAACTCAACAATTTCTCTTGTACGATATTGGACCTCTGTTGGCATTAATTATGGCCTAGCACCTAGCCGGTATGTCTTTGATCAGCCGGGATAATTGGTCTGGGGTAATAAACTCCCCTGCCTCTAGAATTTTCTCACGAAGTCTAGTGATAGTGAGAGATGGACGTCTATCATCTGACTCTGGATGATCGTCAACGTAGGACTTTATGATATCCCAGATAGACTCTATAGGATTTAAATCTAGTGAAAACTCCGGCCAGACAAATTACTAAATTCCATGAAGGGATAACTCATCCCTTGTTTTGTCGGGTAGGGTGCGCGGGAGCTCCGTCTTGCATCAACTTGAGCGCAGAATTTGATTGAAGCTTCCTCACGATTTAAGGAACAACGTTGCTGCAGTATTTTTCTGCTGTAATAGACCTCCACTCTTTCTCCAAAAATAGATGAGACCCTTTCTCATTTCCGGAGAAAGACCCCCAAAACATCCAGCCTGTATGTTTTCTCATATTTGCGGTGACACAACCTGGGAGGTAGATTTCATCACGCTTGAGTCTAATGTTGAAATATGAATCTCGCTACAATTAGTAAATTGAGCACCAACCTTTCTTGTAACCCATACTCTTGAATGCCTGAGTCTGTTCACCCAGGTCTCGTCTGAAGAGAGGATTTGATTCCATTGCTCAAGATTCCAAGATACGTGTTCCTTGATCCATTGTTTTCGTACTCTAATTTTCTCAGCTTTGAGAGGTGGCTTTGAGCGGGTAGTCCGTCATTCATATCCTCGGTGTTTCAAAACTCATTGAATGGCATTTTCACTTACATTCCAATGCTAGAACTGGACCCGAGCAATTTCAAAAGAGTTCATTTGCCGATCAGTGCTAGATGAAGTGACAAATGCTTTGAATTCATCTAATTGATGGCTGCTTAGTACAGGTGGTCATCCTAGTCGCTTGGATGGTGTGAGTAGTTTTTTTTCTAAGGTATACTACACTTGTCTCCCAATGACTGACAGCTAGCTTTATGGCTATTGCCAGTTGGCTTAGTCTATGCTTTCGTGGTGTACGAATTCGAAGACTTTGATCTTGAGTGAGATATCTTCGATAGCGAGGAGTTGATAGCGGTGAATTACTCGTGGTATTCATGATAAAGTTGTTTTCTGGATAATTATTAGTATAAAGTGAAACATCTGTTAAACACTATATATTTCGCTGCGAAACTGTGATATGTATGTATCGGAAGATAGGTTTTGATGAAGGTAAAAGTAGGGACATTTAATGAAGATGATGGATATTGCGAGCTGTAGGAAATAACGTAGCTAAGCGTAGAATATTTGATATTGCATATTCATCCAAATCAAGTTCCTGAGGTCTGAGGTTTGGTTTACATTGAGGCAGGGATAACAAAAATTATTAGGGTATATCCTTAAAAATTAAAGCTTAATTTCGTTTCACTCATCTCGTTTATTTATCTAAATTAGGGTATAATTACTAGCAGGAATGGATGGGCATACCCTGCATTTCATGAATTTCCCGCTGAACGATTCTAACCCCCGCTAGTATACTGAAAGATAATTCTTATACAGTAGAACCTCTAATTATTGATTTTTTTTGCCGGTCCGAAGGGTATCAATATAAAGAGATTCTACTGTAGTTTTATTAGATCCAAAAAGATGAAGATACTTGTTTACTTTTGAGAACAGGGGTTTACTTCATGAGAAGAGACACAAATTCGGGCGCTAACCTTTTTATACCTTCCATTGCACTAAAAGAATTCAGAGTTTCGAAGAAATTCTTCAGTTACGTTAGAGCAAAATTTAAGAGAACGTCTTGCGAAATCCGAATAGTTTTAATTTAGAGCGTCATTTTAATGTGGGATAAAATTACCTATTAACCTCTACCCTTCATAAAGGGATATTGATGATTATAAAGGGCTTAGAAGTTTGACTTGGAGGCCTTAGCAGTAGTTTCAGTGTCAATCGTAACACCGGAAATCTGTTTTGATGTTGGTTTCGCAAATTTCTTAGACTTGAACGCCTTATTCACAACTTGTTAAGTTTTTCTCTGCTTTTTTCTTAGTATCTTCTCTCTGGGGTGTGCAAATGTATCTATCAGCCATTTGTGGAACTAGAATATTTGTAACAAAATTTTGTCCTTGATCAGATATCAGGTCCTACAATTGAGCTTCCATTTTTCAACTTAACTCATGACTGGTTTCATTTTTTAAGGTACAATTGAAACATGTTTGTAAGGTTATCCGTGGTATTTAAATCGACTGTTTGACAGCTACTTGGTAGCCATAAACGTCAATTTTGATATTCTATAGGGTATCTTGAAGTTTCTTCCTCTGGATTTTTTTCGTAGCATATATAGGCTATAGGCCGCAAGAGACCTAACCTCAGAAATTATAAAGTTACGGTTGCAGATATACGTTTAAATATTTATGATAATTAGATAAGATTCCATTGCGCTCCGAGCTATTACTCTGGGAATTTTTGACAGACTACAGTTGTCCAGCAGTCTGATCTATCTATTGACAACATCGTTCGGGCCACAAGAAATTTCTCATTTGTTTATCTGCTCCCTAAGTGGTTGCCTTGTATATGCCGCCTGAGATTTATCAATGAAGAGATGAATTATGGTCATAAACTTACTGCAATTAGTCACATAGCTTTAAGAGTCATTCAATTCATATGCATCATCAATACATGAAATTTACACACTGAAAGAGCCCTATCCCCGAAACTTAATGATAGCGACATCTTGATTTGGACCAAGCATGCTCATTTTAATTGAATGTTTTGAGGTTTTATCCAATTGACGTGGAGATATTGGATCTCTAACTAGTCCGTTACAACCAGGCTCCACCCGACTCGGTGACGATGAACGAGGAAACATCAGCTTGCTAGCTTACAAAGAGTTTAGACGGGCGCGTTAAACGTCAGCTGTGTTTCAAGCAGAAATTGAATATTTCAATGATTCGCGATGGGATTAACTATTTTTAGAAGCCACGAAACGAACTAAGCTTCACAGTGAAGCGATACCTTACTTTTTATTAACTAAGTCTTACTATCCCTGTCATCCAAACAGCAAACGTTGTTGAGCTTCCTTTTATTTAGTGATCAGAATACATAGGTGGCCTACTTTGATGTTCTATTTCCTTAGAGAGACATATTGTATTGGTCATTTATAGCTTATTACATTAAATCCATCCAAGGGATAGGCTTCGTCTATGTTACGAGCAATTTGTGTCTTAAAAGCCAATTAAGATCTCTTTGCTTCTGCTCGCTCGTTACCATTATATAGTGTACAGCTACAGACCTGCTTGGCTACTTTAATAGGAGTTAGAAAAAGGGTCCAATCAAAATCCTGGAGCTCTTTGATGACTAACTACACATCACATGATGATGATATTTAAAGCAATTTTAGTGATGCCGGCTATTATTCCCATTGGATTATACCTAAAATGGACTAGTCTACATGTGAAGAAGTTCATCGAGGTATTTGTTTTTGTGGCCAAGTTGATAACGCATCCCATTCACATCTTTGTTTCCACCTCACTACTCTCTCTTCTTTCTCTAACCCCACCGATCCACCCATCACATCCCCTGAATCCTTTGTATGGTTCTGCTATTGACTAGATTATCATGGCTATCTGTACCACTTTGTAACTGACTGACGACTGGGTAGAATTGTAATTCGGAATGACAAGGACCGGGATATTTCGGACACTTTTGTAAACCTGTGTTTTTTTGATGAATCGATCAGACGGAACGCTATTATACACTGAATGCATTAGCTCTGTTTATTGAGTTGGTTATGTATGAAGTTTTTCCAAGATTTTTGGCCGAATCAAAGGTCAAACATTTGAAATTTGAGTCTGACATTTTCTCTACATATTTCTATCGATTCACTAGAGCGATATCGTCGATCTCATTGTTCATCTCTTTGCTTTATCCGGTCGTTCAGGTTACGAGATATGGTAATTGATCTAAACTATCTTTAGCATCATTTGATTCTACATGATGGTCTGCAGAAATATGTAGAGCTAATCTGCGCCTCTCATTAGCTCCCCCTCCTAAAAAAAGAAGGAAACAGTTCTTGTATTTATAGAGTCTGGGTTCTCAGAATTGACCAAATATCATATATAAAAGCTCACGAGACCCTTGGTATTTAAAGGGAAGTGGCCTTTTTCTAGAGTATGTATGCTTATCAGGAGTTGTAAAAAATACCTAGGCTATTTAGTTTTAGATAAATATAGTCTTGATCATGGTATAAAAAAAGTCATTGTCATAGAAAAGTTATGTGATTTTTGCTCTTCGTAATCCCGCTGGACCTGCCATATGAGAGTAGGTGTGCGGGCTTGCAGCCTTGGCTGGGAATGGAAGAGACGGCTGCAAAACGCTACGATATGTGTAAAATAGCTCAAAAAAACAGTCTAACAGCGCATGATTGAAGAGAATTCGTATTAGATCTCACTTGAATAGTTAAAGTTGTATATTTAACTGGAGTTGTAGCTATGTAATTGTTCTGATCTGGTATCTGCCCAAAAAGAGACTGGCTAGCTAAGATTGCGAAAACATACTAATTTCACACCGTCAATATTGCTAAATAACGGCCCGCTGAACAACTCGACGGGTTCGTTCGCTAGGACCCGTTCACTAGTTCTTTACCGAGCAAAGCTCTTCACCTACCCCTGCCACCCCCCCCAACTTTCCGAACTAGACAACCACCAGTTTTCAACTACTTAATTCTTACCTTCCCCATACCCCCTCCACATTATTGCTCTATAATTAGCAATTAGACAACGCGATTCCTTACCTGTGTTGTCTGTAGTATTAACTCCCTCAGGGAACCAACAACAATATTAAAATCATACTCATCTACCATTTGATCTGCTCGCAAAGCAGCAACAGCTTTAATTTATCTCTGGTCCAAATTTCTTAGGTCCAGCTCGGCATTCCCTCAGCCCAGTCTTTCTCTGCACTTGGGCGGATATTTCTCAACCGGTCCCTCAAATCCTGTACTGAGTCAGGCATTCACCACATACTTGGCATCTTGTTTCACCTCTCAACATCTCCCGAAGGGATCAAGACCATCAAGTTATCCAATACCAAAAATAATATCATTCTTTCAATTTTCCTTTTCTTTTCATTGTTCCGCAGCGCAGAATTCCATAGCATCTGCTATTACTGGATCTCATTGTCAACGCGCGCACAGACGTCGCTTTCGAATATCAACTTACGACCGGAACAAGTAACGCCTCGCTACCTCTGCTGATCGGGACTGTTCACGTCACACCTACAAGCATCGTTTTCTATTGACAAATTATCGAATCTCTAGCTTTCGGCGCATCGCGGCTATGGGAAGGAGAAAAATTGAAATCAAAGCTATCAAGGATGATAGAAACCGCTCGGTGTAATATGTTCTCGCGTTTATTTCCAAGAGGTTACTGATGAACTATAGAACGTTTCTAAAACGCAAAGGAGGCTTGTTTAAAAAGGCGCATGAGCTCTCTGTGCTCTGCTCCGTCGATGTCGCTGTTATTATCTTTGGGAACAACAAAAAACTTTACGAGTATTCAAGCGGTGATCTTGGGGAGATTTTGACACGATATCAATATGTTCGTAATGATGAATCATATCTCAAAACTACAACTGACGAAGTCATAGTATGGTGGAGCTAATGAACATAAGGGCCCTGAAGATTTTAATGGGAAAGACAAACTTGATGACGATGACGACGATGATGATGGATCTGTTCCTTCTCATCATGGATCAGTTGAGCCGCATATGATGCCCTCGCAATTTCCAACTCAAGTTGCATACCAGCACATGAGACACCAAACTCCATCGGCATCTCCTCCTATACCTTCTGGATCAGTATTTCCTCATCAGGCGCCGCGAAAACACACACCGCAACCGCAACTGCCTGATAAGAATTCATCATCTAGAAATGGAGGCCCTAGAAAAACTTCAAATCTCGTTCAACAACTTTCACAGCCTCCAAATGGGTTTACATATATATCTAATCCAGGAATGTACACTTCACAAAATGTGGCTATGCCAACGTCACATCCTCATGCTCTCTCATCACACATGCAAGCTCCTTCATTGCAGGGTCCACCGATACAAAACCATTCACTTCAAGGGTCCCAGTATACTAATTATCCGTCACCTTCACACAATCACATGCATCCTCACCAACATCAGATGCGGCACACATATCAGGAAGATCAACGAAAATTAAGTTTGCCACCTGCTCCACAAGAAAGATTACCAATTCGTCCCGGGTCATGCCCACCACATCAAGTTCATGAGCCATTGGAGGTAGAAATCAAACAAGAAGCCGTGCCAGCTCAACAGACACTTCAACCAGTAAAAAAAATGTCAACAAAATCAAGGAGTATCTTCACACCTATTGATGAATCGCGATCAATCCTTTCGCAACACTGGGCATCCTCAACTTCAAAATTTGAAGCGCCTCGGGGTGAAAACGCTGTTTCAGATAGCCGGTTACAATCGGTTGAGGGTAACAATAGTCAATTAGGTAATTACTCAACTTCCACTGAAGATATAACGGTATCCCAAAACAATACAAACAATTCAGCATCAACGCCTGAAAGTTTACCACCACCCTCACGTTCCGATTCTGCTTCATTAGCAGGTGCGAAACGACCAATCTTGAAAGTGCAGATTCCAGATGAGCCTTCAGATGAGGGAAGTGCAACGGCTGACTCTGCCTCAAGCCCTACTGGTACTAATGCAACATCTTCAAATTCTCGCCCTAACGGTAATACAAGCGAATCATTATCTTCCGGTTTAGTTCTTCCACCTCCTTCTCCATCTGCAGGGGGATCATTGCCCTCTGCCGGCGCTACAGGTCCATCAAATCCATTCGCCCGCCCGCCGCCTATCCCACAAAATCCACAAAATAATGGGATGAATGGAAATATACCAAACTCGAACAGTAACAACAACAATAATGGAAATCTGATTAACAATAGCCATGTTATGGAAACACCTGTCTCAGCACTACCAAGCAGATTTATGACAAATGAATTTTTACCAAGTCCAAGTAGTTTTTATCCAGAATGGAATTTTAGAGGTGGTGATGGTAATACACTACCTAGCCCATTAAATTTCGCGACGCCTGTTTTAGGGACTGGCCCTAGTTTTCTGAGGGAGGATCCTACGAATAAGGAGGTCATTAAAGATACTCTAAATAAACGAACAAGCACAGAAGATGAACTAGATAGAATTGATAATAAAAGGATCAAAGTTGAATAATATCGTATTACATTGAGATTAAACCTTGAGGGGAATTTTAAAACATTTTACCCGAGACTGAAGAAGCCATTATCTAACGAAATCAAGTTTTTACTCATCGGTTGGTTTTTGATATCTTTTTGGCTATATAGAGCAGGCCAAGGTGTATTGGCGTTAGGTATCTTTGAAAGGATGGGCATAGGGCAAATTAAATGGGTCGGTCAGAGAATTGGAAGAAAAAACCGAAACATGTCTACTTCTGTTAAAAATTTTACGTGTCTGTTTTACGTGAAGTTATTTCTTCAATATGTATGAAGAGATGTTTTGATGTGAAACAGCCATGTCAAAAAATTCAGTTATTGTAGTTAGACAATCAACTACAAGTATTTATCTTTATCTTGTTTTATATTGGATTACTTAATATTATCATTTAACGCCAAGTAGGCACACAGTCTGGGCCCGGCCTCTAAGCCCTCTTAAGAGCGATTGGCGTGACTGGATTACTTAATGATGAGCAGTTGATGAGCAGTTACCTAGAAAACCTTAATAATCACGTGATAATCTGTCTACATCATATGAATATTCCTAGTCAGTAATTACGTAAAAATAAGCAACAGTAATAAGCATCCCCGGGCTACAGTCATTTCAATCGCACCTAAATTTACTCCACTATATCATATATTCAAGATTCATGAGAGAAGAAAAAATATTGTAATAAACACGTATACTTGCAATATGTAACTGTAACGGAATTCCCTTCATGCTCTGTAAATAGGCAAGCAAACATTTCAAGTACCAAGGAAACTGCAGTTCCAGAAGCTCTCCCTTATGAAGCTTCTTCGTCTCTCTTCAAACTATGCAAGGAACTAGGCCCATGTATGGATTTGAATATCGAGTTTAATTTTTACGAAGATATCTACACTGCTCTTAAGCAACTTGGAAGATCTCACGGCTGCAGAACAGTTCTATAATTGAAGAACGAGAGGCGGAACTGTTCTTGATTGTTATAGGGGAAGAAAAAACCGAAGTACCAAGAATCCAAAACTTCGTCTTTCTAAGAAGCGCAAAAATACTAGAAGTCATAAGACAGACTGCGAGCTTAGAATTAATGTTAAACAGCTTCCATCGGGCAAATGAGAGGTCGTGTACAAAAAAGTCTGCCATAATCATGAACCCTCAGACGGAGCCATGGGTTATCCAGCTAATCGAATAAGATTACTATGTGCTAATAAAACAACAACAGAAATCATCAAAACATTGATGTCGCGCAAGACGAAAGTATCAACAGTGAAAGCCATTATGAAAGAGGACTGTAACCTTGATCTTACAAATAGAAATATATACAACTTGACACGCTATCGAAATGAGCATCTAGGAGGGCTGTTTCTTATGCAGTAGCTTGCTCGTAAGCTTGAGGAGCGGAGGTTTCTTTTAGAACAGAAACATACAAATGTATTCGTGTTGATAGATTATCCTTTGTGCATTCTGTTTGAATCAAAATCTAGAAAATTGCTTTTAACGCTCCTTTTGTAGGCGCTACATTTAATTTTAATCGACTTCACAAGCCTCTTCTCAAAATCTATAAAAGTCTCGGTAATGATACGTTATTCAGCAGGGAGAAAGAAGCTCAATATAAATGGGTCTTGGGATGTATCAAGGAAGCCTTGAAGTTTGTATAAATCGCGTGTTTCCTATTTAGTTTATTACCAACAGGGAATTGGCTCTTGTGAATGCTCTTAAGATTTCTTTTCTAATACTTATCATATTCTCTGTAGAGGCAAAGACCGAAGATCTTGCTGCAGCTGTAGCAGAAACATCATCTTCACTGCCTCCACCTCCGATTCTGAAATTCCAACCAATTACAACGGGATTCAGCACAACTAGATTGAGCTTGATGCGAGGAGTATTTGTAGAAAATGACTTGTATGATACTGGTTCTGAGCAACAGCGAGCATATAATAGAAGAAGCAACCCCATATAAAAACTGGCTGATGCAAAGATGGTAGAGAAGAGAGAAGAGAATAGTTATGATTTAAGAGATAATGAGGTCGTGCGCAAAACTCTGCATAGAGTTAGCGTAGGAGTGGGTTTTTAATTGTTCCGTAAAGTGGTTTCCTCTTGAGAGTAGAAGTTATCTATCTACAGTACCTCTGTATGTCTTTCAATTGACATTGTTATTAAGTAATTACGTCGAAAATAGATGAGTCTTTAGCTCGGGGTGTCTGTAATACATGAGTATTATCATCATTTGCATGCCAGCAGGATTTTCCTTAGCACAGTTAATACATTAATAAAATCTCTAGCAGCTTTATTACCTACCTACCCCACTTTGATAAATCCTTCCTCACGTGTTTATTAAAATTAGATTTATGGGGTTTTATTTTTATTTTTTTTTATTTTTATCAGAATCCCTTAAAATACTTACTTAATACATGACGTAAAAACATTAAAGGCTGGCTGGAAATTCTATCTCCTTGTCGGAAAAAAAAAAACTAAACAATTGATAATCATGAAATCTAATTCTCATACAGAAACAACACCATGAACGTACCCGTACCAAATAGGTTTAGCGAAATTAGAAATTAGTGGGCTCGATTCGGACACCGTTTCCTGGCCAACTTAAATGGAATGCTTAAATGTATTTACTAATAATAAAGGACTACATTTCCTCCCAAGTCTATTAGTACATTTTGCTTAAATCTTGACTCACTACAGTCTATCCTAGTCTCAGTGACTTAATTAATGCTGTTCAAGCCCATGTAGGAGGTCAGGGTTATACGATCGTAAAAAGACATACAAAGGTTTCTAAAAGACTGGCCTCGTAAATAAAGCAGGTCTCCGATGCGACCGTGGCGGGAAGAATAAATCTGTTGGCGGAGAAAAAAGACGTACTACCAGTAGAATAATCAATCGACTGTCCATTCGCCGGCTACGCGCTGGATAAAATGGACGTGGGATAGATAATTATCATTAAGCATGGGAAACATAATCATGAGCCTAGCAGTAAAGGCTCTCATCCGTCCCTTCGAAAACTAACCATGACTATGAAAACTGTGGAGAGTATCAGGATTTAAACACGGGCTAAAAATACCTCTGTGTCTCGATGTGAGCAGTGTGAGGCTCTACAGAAGGCAAGATGGAGCGACCTTCGGTCGCTCCATCTTGCCTTCTGCATCTCCAATATACGAAAACATCACAACACCACAAAACAATTTCACCTCAGGATATTATCAGACATCCCCACCACAACTTAACCACAAACTAGGCTCCTCGGTGCCCGAGGAGCAGGCCAAATTCTAGTACATATAATTGAAATAACATTCTCACCCTATCACATTCCACTCATAAGGTCAGCGTCATTGAAACTACTTCCTCACTCATAACTGTAACAGAAAAACTCGATGCAGTGCAATATCTGGAAAAGACATGGCTTCGTCCTTTTGCCCCAAAGATAGTAAGATATTTTACAAATCAGATGTTGCATTTCAGAACCACAACGACATCTAGATCTGAAGGTGCTCATCGATCGGGTTTTGAAGATCATTTAGGCTTTTCAATAGGTAAATTCCTTCTTTAAAATTGATTACTATTATTTCTAATTCCGAGCAGGTGATCTAAAAACCGTGGTAGATGGTATTGAAATTCTATTGATGAATCAAAGAAAAGAATACTTTATTAAAATTGACTAAGTTAAAATGCGTACGCCAATTAAATTAAAAATTCCCTTATTCCGAGAATTAATTCCTTACGTCACTCTAAATGCATTATGTATGACTAGAATTTGGCCTGCTCCTCGGGCACCGAGGAGCCTAGGATGGTGAAGAAGTGTTGTGGTGGTGATTCTCTGATTTTATAATGTTGTACTGTTGTACTGTGGTGCTGTGGTGTTGTGGTGTTGTGGTGTTGTGGTGTTGTGGTGTTGTGGTGTTGTGGTGTTGTGGTGTTGTGGTGTTAGATGAATTAACGAATGGAAAACACAACGGGATTTTTAAAACTAGATGACATCCATCCACATTGGTACTTTAACAGAAAATTGCTTGTAGTTCCACTTCTTGTGTCTCATCCTTTGTTGCAAGTTCGTGATCCTACTATAATTAGACCTCGTGGTAGACCTATTGGTTCCATTATAGAACCACCTCTTCGGTCTCAAGTGGTTTCCATTCAATGCGATCCAGCCTCTCACAAATTTATTCTTATCAACATTATTAAAATATTCTTCCCTCATGCTTAAAGTAGAATTATCTTTTAATTCAAAGACATGGAGATAAAACAACCTTTCCCCCATCCCTACGCAAGGCTTCATCTTCGAGATCGCACCTAATCATCGACCATCGTCAACACTGGGCTAAATAGTATGGATATTGCCTTGCGATATCAAAGTCAAGGCAAGCTTGCCATGATATTAACATAAACTTTATCTTTCTTTGCTGCAATCTATGGGGCGGTTATTCGATTATTAGCAAAGAGCGCGAGCGCAAGATATCCGAAAAGGCTAGTTGTAAATCTGAGATTCGTATTGGTTACATAAACGGCATGTACCAAATTAATATCTATAGAGGTAAGCATGATAGCCATGGACTTATTGGTCATATTTTAAGCACCCTATCCACCGACGGCGTGATGGAGCAACGAAGAAGATAGGAGCTACACTCAGGGCCATATGCAAGGCATGCCCTGCCGAAATCATGACGACATTTAGGCAATAGCCCTGTGTTATTAACATCTATCTTTATGAAGAATTTTGATAACGAGAGTGCTATGATATGAAAGGAGCAACTAGTTAGTAAGAGTCCTACTGAGATGTTTCTTGTGCTTTACAAAATAACTAGTGGATATTCCAACATAGAATAGATGAAAAAAGTCGTCTTACACATCTATTTTCCGCTGTAAAAGATGCAATCACTATTTAGTGATCTCATTCACATATAGTATTAGCATACTGTACATATACGTCAAGTCTTGCTAACTTAGGCCACAACAATACGTGAACGATTATATTTAAACGTATGAATTATGGCATCTATAGAATGTACCATTGAATGTCAAGTTACTTCGACGGAAATGAGCTTCTCATTTCTCTCTGAACCCCCCCACCCCCCACCATCCCTTCAACCATCCTCTCCCCCCAAAAATTTACAACACCATCACGTCCGCAAAACAATAAATAACTTTTTGAATAAGTATCAAACAGTAAAATTCTAGAGCCTATTCTTCCAACAAAACGCGCGGCTTCTAATGCTGTAGATCTCAGCACGGATCACTCAAATGATGCTGGTAACGTGATATACAGAAAATTTTTTGCAACTGTAATCACTGAAATTCCTATATTTCATCCACAAACCTCAAGTCATTCATGAGTCTATTCTTCGTGAATAAGCTTTATTTTACTTGGGGTATGTAATCTAGACTCAAAGTGTAGATTTTGAAAAATTGGTTATTTTGTGGTGTGCTTGTTCTCCTTGGGAACAATAATTTTAATTAGTGACCACACATAGTCATCTATTAAAAGATTAAAAGTTGGTGCGACCTTGGGGTACCATTATGACTTATTTCTATAGAGATGGAGATTATACTTCACATAGTCGGCTCCATTCCCAAAATAAATGAGGTTGATCACTACTGCATAGAAACGAAAGCCAAAGGCGTATACATGAAATATTAGATGGCTAACTTAACATCAATTTTAGTACACGGGCTCTGGCGAAGGGTCCATACTTGTTGCACAAATAATCAGATCAATTCCACAGGCATGATTTCTGGGACGATATTTGTTATATTTCAACTACCAGACATTTTCAGGAGAACCAACGGACAGGTTTTATATAATGGATGGGCTTTTAAAATTTAATTGGTGCGTGACGGATCTCTTAATGTTAAAGATAAATTTCTGATAGTATAGTGCTACTCCATGCATTAGATTATCTAAATTTCTTTTTGAAGTTAATCAGATTATAAAGAGCTGTAAATAGAAGGAAGCCCTTATACTAGAGCAATACATTCAATTTCCACCGGAACTCCTTTTGGCAATTCCTTGACAGCCACACAGCTTCGGGCTGGTTTGTGTGTGAACCATTTTTCATAGGTAGTGTTCATCTCAGCGAAATAGTCCATACTGGTAAGGAAAACATTGACTTTTACAACGCGCTCGATTCCTGAACCTGCAGCAGCAAGGATAGCAGCTAGATTTTTGATGCAGAGTTCTGTCATAGCGGTTATGCTTGAGTTGGATAATGTGAGAAGAGTTCCGTTTGCATCACAGGGAATCTGGCCCGAGCAATATATTGTATTTTGTGTCTTGATAGCCTGAGAATATGGACCTGCCGCTATGGGGGGGTCAGTCAAAAATTTCACCTATAAAGAGGAAAGGATAACAGGACTACTGACGATAGGCAGCGTTCTCGGTATAAATAGATGTCAGGTCAGCCATTATGTTCAAGTGCAGCTAAGGTATTTCTTGAGATATTGACTATCAATTGAACGGTGTCACAAGCAGATCTAAGAAATTAAGTATGAAATCCACGCACTCGCATTTGTGAGTATGAACCTGACAAATTCTCGCTTAAAACTTCAAGATTAATGGTCAGATATCACCTCTTATTCCACCGCAGTAAATAGTAAATAGGGGAGGGCGGAAGCAAATTGTACACTTTACGCATGGCCATGCCTGCCCGCCCCGCCTTCGGTTTAAGCGAAGGATTTTTCCGTAATTAACCCTTTTTGAAATTGCAAGCATTTCATCCTTACTCCAAATATGCACACGCTGATAGATAACGACTAGTGGTTTTGCCTGTCCTTCTGTTGTGCGGCTCAATAAAAGTTTTCCCCCCTCCCCACTGGAATGTCGCTGGATCTTGATTAAAGAAAAAAGTCTTCTAATCTATTGACACAGGATCAAATGGTAGTAGATTATGACTAGATAACAAACTAGTTGAAATCTTCCTACTTATATCACAATGATGGTTTATGATTGTGATACTCAGTACTTGAACACATTGAGCTTCTCTCTGGTCCAGGCCACAGCTTCGACAGTGTTCCTATCCCTCTTTGTTAAACCTAATATCATTAAAATGTTGATTAATGATGGACAGCTAATTGACTTAGTTCTACCCGGACAATTCCACCACTTTTTCAACTGGAACTTTCCATTAGGGCCTCTTAGACTTGAATTTTCATATCAGTCATAATGTTGAAAACATTCGTAATCGAAAACTACATCAAAATCTTTAAAATGATTTTTCTTCTGTCACTTATCGCTACAACACCGTTAATGTAAGTTCAAATAAATTTTTGAAAATATAGATTAATATCGCACCCATATCAATATTATGCAGTTCTATTTTTAGGAAATAAAAGTTGTGTTTATAGGCCTGTAAACTTAGTGTTCTAAATTTTATAAAACTCTTAATTGATTTATCCCAACCTCACTCCCAAAACACTCGTTTTTGCTGTAAAAATTGTGAAAATTGCAAATTTTGCACTGAAATATCACTTGAAATTTTTATTATACCTACTATTGAATTGATTGTAATGATGAGCTTCTTAATTTGTGACGATGAAATTTGTGTATATTTATTATTAGTATAATCATTTACAGTAGAAACTCGATAA
>MCFK01009090.1:0-18719 GCA_003610855.1 Erysiphe neolycopersici | reverse complement strand
TGAGATAGAATATTTGAATTCCCTCACCAAATATCCCTGTCACGCTAATGCAATATGGTTGACTTAGGCCGGTGGTATTGTACATACAATACACATGGGTAGTGTAGTGCCCCCTTATTCCCTTATTCCCTTACTTAGCCAA
Source organism: Erysiphe neolycopersici (assembly GCA_003610855.1). Lineage (NCBI taxonomy): Eukaryota > Fungi > Ascomycota > Leotiomycetes > Helotiales > Erysiphaceae > Erysiphe > Erysiphe neolycopersici. The sequence continues at coordinate 18,577 of MCFK01009090.1, read as the reverse complement.
TTAATTAGCTTCATGCTGTAAGCGATCAATAAATAGTAGTAGTTTGTTTCCATCCAATGCAATGGATTTGATTCTAGCGAAGATAATGATAGGCTCAAGCTTTTCATGACCTTTAGTGCTAATGTCAACTGAAATACCATGATATTTTGGCATCGTAAGTTTTGGTGATTCGAGGTCTATGAGCCAGCCTTCAGCTATTGCAATGTCAATTCCAATTAATGCACTAGCTGTAAGATTTTTCATAACATTTATCTCACGATGAACGTGTGAAACGACATTTTTTTTTTTGCATCGAACATAAAATTCAATCTTCGTGAATTCGGATACATCATACACGTTATTTCCTAATCCCCTGACTTTTGAGTTTTTGTTTGCTGTATTTTTGCAGTTGGGCTTTAATAATAAAGCAATTAACGATGGATTAAGGACATTGTACATCCAAGCAAACGGGTATTTGTTCATTTTGTGTGCTCATGAGACTTATTTTGAAATGGGCAAATCACCTTCCTTAGAACGGGTCACCTGGCTGTGTAGCTGACTTTGGCGCGGTTGAAGTGATAACCACAAGAGATGGTTTCACTATTTGGTTCTCATTACTATGAGCTTCAGATTGGGCTCTTTGCGAATCTGAAGCTGTACTAGGCCTGTGTGAATATGGTAAATCAGATTTTAAGAAGTTGAAGTTCATCTGGTTGCGTTTTTATTGGAATAATAATTCTGTTTCAAATAAGCGTGAAGTTTACTCTCGGAACAGAAGTTACAACTACAGATTCTACATTTAGGATTTATGGCACTATTTTCGTCAAGTTATGAATTTTGTGGCTGTGAAGATTTAGCCGATTTTTAATGTCATGGCATTGTTGAATAATCGACGTTTGATCATATTTTAAGTTCAGTGGGCACCATTAGGATTGATAGCATTCACAGAAAAGTTTTGAAAACAGTATATGAGTTTACGGATTTTGATTTTGGGGTCTTCTTTATCAATCAAGTCCTCTTCTATATCCTCAAAATACGCATCATCATATGGGTTCTATTCTTCAACACTTGATTCGCCTGGAGATTCTTCATCGCTGCCTAATATATCAGCCTCTACCGCATAGGCGTTGGCTGAACGCTGATTAGTTGCTTTATTGAATTTTTGCCTGCCCCTATTGACATAATTTATCTTAAAATCTTCTTGCTGATGTTTGACTTGTTTTTGTATATATTCCCAAGTATAGGTTCGTTAAGTTGGGGCTGTTCACTTTTTAGCTCAACATTTTTCCTGTTTTTTTTTCTTGGTTCAAATACACTATTTGGGTAGAGATTTGAAAATTTCGGTTCGTTATCAAGTGAGCGACAGTGATTATCATAGAAGGGCGCATTAACAGGTCGTAAAGCTTTGACAGCTCGCTGTGGTAACCAAATGTCAAACTATGTTGCTTTAATTGCGGACAAGCTTTGTATAAAGTTCTCCTATATGGTCGGTTCCGAGGGTGGATTAACATCTAATAGAAAACGTCTATCCAAAAGTTGATGAGCAAGCAGAAGTTGGGAGTAAACAGTGGTGGCTGTGCCTGAAGCCACTCCATACAATACAACTTTTTGCACCAAGTCTTCCCGGTCCTGGCGTGCACAAACCTCCTCAGTCCTGTATTTCAGAACATGGAGTTCTCGAAGTGCCTAGAAAATACGCTGAACGTATATTGATAAGATAAAATAGAATATTCTGAGTACTCAGATAACAATAAGTTCAATTACGATTAAGTAAATAATTGAATACTTTTTTTCCCTTATCAAAGCCAATTCTATTGATTCCCCCCTAGACCACCAACCAGACTCTTTTCAACTCACCTTTCCCTTCATCACCAGCTTTCCTGATTTAAGCTGTAGGGCTGATTTCAACCATTTTTTACTAATAAAGGTTGATCATATAAACAGTTGTTCCCGGTTAACTCCGCAACTCTCTCGCAAGAGATAGATAACTATCCTCTGGGATATTTGCCGAGACTAATGTATGTTACAGCTTGATCCAATCGCCTTACCCTTTTACTACCGAGTAAGCCCTAATTTTTACCTTTAATAACCTTCCTAATTTACAATTTAACATGCCTCTTCAGGTGGCATTCGGAATCGCGCCTCTAGTTCACTACACCAAAGTTCGTGTCCAGTTTTTAAACCTACCCGTGTGATATCACTGATTTCGTTTATGTACCATAATTCAACTTTCTCCCGAGCACTGATCTTGTTTTTGTGCTATTTGGCGGAAAACCAGGTGCAATTTTCACATTTAATAACTATAGCTTTAACGCGTGTCGTAAAGCTAGAGACGTTATGATAGACTGTGATACCATTCACAGCTTCTACCGGCTTCTCCGCATTAACATTGGATTCAAAATACCTTATATCTTGAGCCCTTAATTGATTTTGATTTTGATTTCTTCCCAAATTTACATTTTGAATAATTGAAATAAAATTTGATTCATTTATTCCGCTGTTGTAACAGCTCCATTTACTTGCTGGAGAGATTCTGCTTGGTGAGTAATCTCTGCTATAGGTCTTCCTAATTCAAATTTTTGTGGTGATGGAGAAGGTTGGATAGTGTTTTTTAGGAGTGGAAGTCTGTCAACTAGAAGTTGTGCAGCCAAACAGGTGGAATGACTATTTCGGCTTCTTTAGATTCGGTCTGCGCTAAGTTTGTCCACTCAAGAGCAAAGTTCTGAGCTAGCGAAAAACGGCTCATACTATGAGGTCTTTCCCCTTTTAATATTTATAGTTGCCGTGAGATAATACTAGCTTCATCAGATGTCATGGAGGTAATACTTATACTCAGCGTTCTAGTGATTTTGAAACGCTGTGGAGCTCGATTAGGCGTGTTATACATGATTACAAGGTCGAGCAACTGATCTGATAGTGAACTACTGTCAACTTTTTAAGAAAAGTAATTCCAACGAAGGCAATGCTGGAGACATGGATGGAAAAAATTGTCTAAAGACATGACTTGTGTAATGAATGGGCTAGGAACCAGCCTATTAACCGAAATTACTGAACAAGGAAGGATCCTATTAGTAAGAGTAGAATAGGGGTTGCCACGAACGACATATTAACTTCGTCGACTTCCTATAAATAGTTAATTCCCCATAGATAAGAAAATCAGTATCTAAGTACAGCGTTTTCGTGTTTATGACCGTTTGCCCTTGTCTCATCACATACCTATTCTAAATCTATGACTATCTATACCTTTGATTATCAATTAAATACATATAATCGCTAAAAGCTGCTAGTGTTGGTGCCTAAGGCACGATCATAACCGCTTATGTCAGAATTAACGAGTGGGGAAAATATCAATATAAACACCCCTAATTATTATTTATAAATATAGAGTAGGGCACTTCGAAAGCAATCTACGCTTAGCTTTAAATAGACTAGTGTGAACAAGGTAGTCAAGTAAGTTCACCAACACACACCTATACAGTAGTAATTTGGACATTATCAGATTTTCTGATTGCCTCTATACAGAAAATTTTCCCATAATGGATCGTGCTTTAGACGAAATTGTGGCCGAACGCTACGTAAGCCACCAAGCTTTCGCAGATTTAATCCGTTTATACTAAGATAATCTCTAGAAAGGGAATCGATTCCAGGGGCGTCGGAGTGATCACAGACCAGAGCGCAAGTTTTATCCTCGTGATGGTATTAGAAAGGCTGGTTGCCAATTTTTGCTTGAGTGCTCTATACTTCTACTAATAGTTTATTCTTCAGGTGCATACACCTCCTATTCTTCATTCTTTATACACGTGAATCAATATACCTACCTCCAGACCCGTAATGATCGATAAAACTATACTCGATGCCTTGCGGTTCGGTGTTAAGAAGTATATCAATTGAGTATATCAGCTAACCCAGGCCTCCATTCACTATATACAGTCGACGCGGAATGATATTAGGAACATTGATTCGTACGTTTAAAAGATGCCGGTTATTTACATACTTGACTGAAAATTTCCAGTGAATGGGTACACGATAAATTTGATGACAACAGTATGCGTGTTTTGTAGAAAAACTCGACTTATATTGATAGATAATAAACAGCTGGTCGGCGGCCTATCCGCATCAACCGACGATATTCACCCTCACCCGAACGGTTTGTTCCATCATTACAAAAAATCACCACATAACTAATCCATTTCACTTCAGTGATCCACAAAGTGCTAAATTAAGAGTCGAGAACTTGCACTATGACTTGACTGAAGATGACTTGGATGTTAGTCGCGATCCTAGCAACTAATAAAATAAGACTAGTTAACACATCTTGCAGGACCTCTTTAACCGGATTGGCCCTGTAAAAGAACTTTCACTCACATATGATCGAGCTGGCCGCTCGGAGGGGATTGCCTATGTAACATATGAACAATCTCATCACGCAAGGAGGGCCATTCAGGAATACGATGGCGCAAATGCAAAGGGTTTGTTCATTTATGATATATGTAACGAGAAATAATAAAGTAAATTCAGGGCAACCGATTCGATTAATTTCGATACCATTACATCCGCCAGCTCGCCGTCGAAACCCACCCCCCCCTCGTCCTCGGTCAATATTTGATCGTGTTACAATACCTGCTAGAAAGTCTCGGTCTTTCTCTAGCTTTAGTGGAAACGAAATACATAATTATACTCAGAGTAATATCAACAGGTATGTTCCTGGAAGACAAACTCGCTCCCGAAGTCCCCAACGCTACAGAAGAGAAGGTCGGAGAATAGGCGATAAGAGCATTAATGGACGTGGAGCGGAGAGACTGGCTAAAGATGGAAGACCTAAAAAAACACAAGAGGAGCTAGATGCGGAGATGGATGATTACTGGAATAACAAGGACAGCAATAATTCATTAAGTGTCAATCCTCCACAGAATGAAGTGATGGACGAAGAAATGATAGAATGACCTTTCATGGAACACATTGTTAGAGGGAAGGAGCTTTACATCAGTTATTAATTTGAAAGAAAATATCTCAAATTTAACGGCATCATGTATCTAGTCGCTTTTATCAGTAAAAAATATCTCGAGTAAATTTCTCATTTTAACTATAACTCCAAATACTTCGATAAGGTTTATGCTTTATGTTTCTCATATACGCAAAGTTATTTTAAAGTCTCAAAAATCGAAAAAAAAAAATCCGAACAGAGTCAACTAGAAAAGACCATTTTTCTTTTTTTTAGGCTTTTGACATATCCAAAACTTCTACAATGTTGCAAGATCATATTCAAACCACCTGAAACCGAATAGGACATGAAAAGACGGCCTAGATGCACCACAGATCTCTGAGATCCGTAGAAATGTGTTAGTAATGTGTTAATTTGCCCAACTTTATACCTAATTAGTGGCTAACGTGAATTCAGTTTTGAAGAAGATTGATTGTACAACTTATCTCATCTCAGTCGTTGTACCTAACTACCTACGTGTCCACTAAAACCTATCGTAGTATGAACCACTCACCCAAACTTAACATCCCTTTAAATCACTATATCGTTTATAATTATAAGCTGGTTATGTGGCTATTTAAGCATCCCGAACGCTAGAGTGACGTTCAGGATTGTCAATTAGTCTAACCCAGCCTGAAATTCATTCCATGTAAAAGAAGTAAATTACTTTATTTGTATCACGCGTTATGCACTTCCTATCCAACTACACATGTATAACCATTCTGCCCAGAAACGAAAGTAGTTACGAAGAGACACTAAATATAGATTTCATAGATGCAATCAATGTAAATATGCGTGACGGAGCGGCCTGCTCTATTTTTGTCTGGGGATATTGAGTGCATGTTATAATGGCGGATGAAAAGTTATAAAGTAGTATCTCGCCTCAACTCCTCTAGTAGTTTTGAGTCTGCCGGATTCTTCAAAATCCAATGTCCAAGATGCACAGTGGCACCGACCTTACCTACGATCGCTGTTGATAGGACGCGTAGGGTATGAGCCACAAAAAATTACAAATGTTGCTACCAGAGGTTGAGAGTGTTATGGGGTAGATATTGATTTTGAGGTCTTCCCCGAACTCTGGAGCTTCATCTTGATGAATATTTTTGCGTGCCAGAAACATAGTTAAATTATAATATTCAGCCAAAATCGTGTGATTTTTGCTTTGTTTTCACCACAACTGAAGAAGCTTGGATTGAAGTTGGAGGATTTGAGGGAGCTTGAGAAACTGCCCCACCCCAAGGATGGAAGTTGACGATCCAGGAACATTAGAGCTGGATGCTATGTCAGAGACATTGTTACCGTATAATAAGTAACATAATGGATCTCCAACTCCATCTAATTCTGCGAGAACAGCAAATAAACCCATACCTAAGTTACAATTGACGTTTACATATTATTGACCGGGTTTTTTTGTTTCAACTTCACCTGAATTATTTGTTTCTATTAAAATTAGTATCCTCATGCCTTACCTAGTGACCCCAAAAGTACTGTGAAGTAGGAAGCTTTATCATAAGAATTATTTAAACTAGATTTCTAACTAACAACGTGATATTCCATCTGGACTCATTAGCCCTAAGAGGCTGGTCCGTGTGGACAATCTTATCTTACAACACTAACAATACAGGGTATCTCTGTTTACCAATAATTAACGTCACAACTATTCGTGATGCTTGCACTGACATATTTACAACAGTTTCAAATATGGCACCTCTGACAAGTCTTCCGGAGACTGGATTAAATAATTCTCAAAAACCCCTTTTTCCCACCCACTTCTCCATATTGACCACTTGATGGATAAGTGATTGCCCTTCATCCACTAGATAATAAATAGGTTACGTACTAGCGGAAAATTAAAATTCCTCTAATCCTCTAAAAGTTATGCAGATTTAGTGTCTCCAAGTTAGCCAGGAGAATTTGTCAATCTTTTCCTACCCTGGAGAAATTGCTTTTTAAAGAGAATCAATATTTTCTTTTTTTAGCCCAATAATAATTTTGCAACCAAAGACCTCTGATTTTGGTCGGCGATGAGACCTTATCTTCCGCAATGGCGAGAATAATTGATTCAAACTCTTTGGGCTCTTCAAAGTACTTATCTGGGTCAATGTCACGCCGCCATTCCGGGCCATCGCGCATCCACCATAACAAGTCACGCAGTCTATTTGTCATGACAACCTTCATGTCAAAGATCCTAATATACTTGCTAATTGTCAAGTAATTAGATGATTAGAAATGTAGCCAAATTGCACTACAATTTTTATTGTGGCACTGAGTCGATAGCTATTGAGCACATTAAATTTGGCTGTGGGCCTAGTCATATCATTTATAGGATCCCTACTTCTTTTCCTTAAAGACCTGCGATCAAATTCACTGACCTATGATGGATAAGAAACCTCCCTTTCAACCGGAATCTTTTGCTCTCTAACCAAAATCTGCATCTCTAGCTAGGCAAAGCCTATTATTTAGAGTTATATGAAGCGGATATTTCTTTTTACACCTCCCCTATATCTTACAGTCTACTTATCCTCCTTCAATCGAAATCGCCAGCGCTGAATTACGAGTGCTATTCAAAGAAAAATAGTGTAATTCACATTACACTATCTATCTGCAAGTCATGAGGATTTATGAAACAGCGGGGCAGCTAATAACGATCTTAACAGGGTCTGGGTGAACTTCAAATTCCTTTATGCTTGATTACTCCACCAAAAAGCAATGTGTATTAAATTCTTTTAACTCTGAAGAATTAATTTAGAATCAGTTTGCGACTACCAGGAACTGGCAAGAATTCTGTTTTTGTTCACTGGTTTTAATTTGAATTTGAAAAATGTGTTGGTGTAATTTGGAACGATTATGAGGCTTAGGATTGACGCAGTAGCTAGATAACTGATTATTTAGCTCATTCGAAATTTGAGGGTGTTTTGTGATAACTTTGAGCAACAGTGTTGTGCGCCCATTCTACCGCATTTATACTTACGACTGCATTGCTAGCATTCTTTATTTTCTGAGTCCCGAAACCAACAATTTGAGCAGCATGACTTGTGATGAAAACTTTGTATTGCGCAAGTTTGGCAGTTGATGAGCCTTCCCCCTCCTCCTGCATTTCTTAGGTCATGCACCCAGCTACTTTTTGTGTATTTCCAAGATATTTTATTCATTTTAGTTCTATAGAAGATGGCAAGATTTCGTGTAAGGCCGATTCGCTTCAGTGGATGATTCGGTGGTAGCTTCACTGGGCTGTTATCTGGGCAGGCGTTGGTAGTTATTTACAAGTAAAAACATGTATTTATGTTGGTTGACCTTCACAGACCCAGTAATAGCAGGGATACTATATTTCAATTGTAGGCCCGATCGCCAGGATATTATTTTGTTCCTTTGCAAATTATGCGTTAAAGGAATAACTGGGATATCCTAGGTTTTGAAATATCCCAGAATTTTCTAATCCCTTCACTATAACGATGACATTGTCCGATCATATCATACGATTCTTTGGAACTATACGTTCGATGTGTAGATATCAAAATATAACAAATCCGATTCTAATTTTGTTTCATGGCCATTACAAAATTTGAAGCTGCGTAAGGTGATATATCTGGAATACATGTAACCAGTAGAGATTTTAAAATTTCTACTACCAAGAGCTAGACTTACAGAAATAGGCACTTAAACTGTCGTGGTAACTATATTTCGAAAACCATTTACATTGCACACATGTTGTTAATGGAAGATCGCAGAATTAACTCCTCATATTTCTTCAGAAAAATAGCCGGCTAGAATTTGCTTATGTACGTACAGTTTCTGAAATTGATTGTTTTCATACCGAATATATGCGTAGCTTTCCGAGAAACGATCTGGCAGGTGAGCGGTTGAAATTCATAAAATATGTCATTATTTTCAGCAAATACATGATAGTACTTAAAAAGGATATGTTTTTAAATTCATCTAGCTTTGAAAGCTTAAAAACAGTATCCTGAAAAGAAGGAATTATGACCATTGCACTGATATCACTAATTAAGCATTTATCCTACCATCCGTTCAACCTTTATTTGCATAGACATTGTCTTTTGATTTTATTGAATACCAGATAATTTGTTTACTCCATCAGGAAAGATAGAATTTCATATATTTTCAGACAAGTCATTAGAGCCAGCTTCTTGACCCGTAAGAGCGTCTTGACTGGCTTTAATTGTAGGATTTATAAAATCTACATCAAGCTCTTCCATGATTCCAATAACGACGCTTAAGCTCTCCATAAATCCATTCAAAGCAACTCTTAAAACACGATTAGTCGCCGCTCTGTATTCAGTTCGTAAAATATTATTTTGAGTAACCGGGTAAGAATAATCTTGTTGAGGAGATTTGTGAGGAGAAATGGTGATCAGGTTTCGGCGCACAAGGGGTGATAGCTCTGAGTCAACACGTAAAGCCTTAAGAGCAATTGTTGCATAGCGCATATCAGGAAAAGGTATGTCAATAGTTCTAGCTTTGTAAGCAAATTAGAACATGATTTGAAATTAGATCTTACAATGCGTGTGGAAACTGGTCATTAGGATCTGATTCCATTTGACAAGTCGCAAGGATATGAAAGTTTGTAGTTGACTACGCCTATAGTACCTTATGAGTAAGAAAGGATGCCTTAATTGACAGGAATTAAAGGTTGCTCGGGAAACCGCAACTGGACAACACTAGTCCTACTTCAAGCTGAAAACACAAGATATATATTTTCTATGTTCGTGGGAAATATTCATTAGGTCTGATTTAGACTCGTTCTCGAATATATTTCTTTTCTTTAAATAATCTTTTTAGAGACCGAAGAATATTTTTTACATTCAATCATTATATTTACCAAAGACGCTGTTAAGCTTATCGGACGTTGTTTACCTTTTCCGTTACCAGATATCGACCAAAAAATCGCATCGACATTTTGTTGAACTTTTGGCAGGCACGATTTTACATATCTTTCTTTCCCCCTGGACTAAAATGACACCATCCATCAAGTTCGGCCAGGTGATAGAATTCATACCAGGTAAGTTCCAGATTTCATATACCAAAAGCGCATTCTTATTGCTAGTATAAAATTCAATGATTGCTCTAGCAATAAGCAAATCTACTGTCATCTGAATACGCCTTTCAGTTAAAAATATGAATTACACAGCGAAATTCAATCGATAGCATACTTAAGCTCTTAGATCATTATTTTTGAAAATAGTGCTAACTATTATAGATCGCCTGTATCTAGCATCGTACAGTTCGCCGCCTTCAGCAGATACACTCTTTCCATATCCAGAGTCTATAAACTCTCGGCGATCTCCAAGTAAAAAAACTTCAAGAGCAATTGATGGAACGTCGATTCGCCCTCCTCGGAATCGCATTCCTCCTTGCTATTTCACAATAGATGATAGTCTTCCATATAATGCCTTTCATCACGACTTTGGACCATTACATATAGGGCATCTTTATCGTTTTGCAGTGCAATTTCATGATATACTAGCAGCCCCTGAAAATAAGGATCGGCCTGTAGTATTTTGGAGCAAGGCTAATGCGCGGAGTAAGTTTTCATAATCTAATAGTTCTTTATCAAAACCAATCAATCAATTTAGGTCGAGCGAATGCTGCATGTATGTTAGCCTCTTATATGGTACTCATCCAATCTTGGGCGCCACATCTAGCTTTAGCCCCTATTACACAGGTTGATCCACCATTTATGCCTTTCCGTGATGCTGGTTACAGTCAAGCAGATTATGAGATTACTGTTCAAGATGTTGTCTATGGCGTCTGGCGAGCCAAAGAACAAGGATTCTGTGCTCTCCCACAATTTGACCTTGAGGAATATGAAAGATATGAACGCGTTGATCAAGGAGATTTCAATTGGTTAACTCCAGACTTCATAGCCTTTGCCTCGCCTCAGTACAGTCCAGTGTCGGAAATACCCAAAAACTCTCCCTTATATGAAAGCTTACCACGGACTGTGGAAGCTGTTGACTCTCATTCAACTCTTCCAGGCCCATTTAAAAACATTTTAAAACATTTCGCAACTCGCAATATCGGCCTCGTAGTTCGCCTTAACTCAGAACTTTACTCCTCCTCATACTTTACTGCTCTTGGGATCGATCATCTCGATATGATTTTTGATGATGGAACCTGTCCACCGCTAAAAACAGTCCGAAGATTTATTACCCTTGCACACGAAATGATACAAATCAAAAAGAAAGGGGTAGCCGTTCACTGTAAGGCTGGACTAGGAAGGACCGGATGTCTGATAGGTGCATACCTCATTTATCGTTATGGATTCACTGCGAATGAAATAATTGCATACATGCGATTCATTAGACCTGGCATGGTAGTTGGCCCTCAGCAACATTGGCTTCACCTCAACCAAGGAACATTTCGAGAATGGTGGGTAGAGGAGCAATTTGAAATTAAAATGAAGGATAGACTCGCTAATATCATGCCATCTACTCCAAAAATTACATCAAAATCCGTTAAATTGAATACTCAGGTTGTCACACCACCAAATGGAAATGCTAGATCTCCTCTCAGAGAAGTAGATAATGATAGCCGAAATAGCATTGGGTTGCAAGAAGATTGCCTTCCAGCTCCAACACCAGGACAGCCTCGTAAGACAAGCAGGAGTGTTGATTATCATCATCCATATAAACGAAAAACATCATCTCACACGACTACAAGTGATGAAAAGATTATTCAACGCGAAGCGGAAATAATCTCGATTCACCGTTCCTCAATTGATAATACTGACGAAGATGAGATACAATTTCGTATGAGATCAAGTCGCAAGACATCCGGCTCACCATCAGGTCGGAGTATGAGTCAAACTACCACTACAATTTACACATCCATCCACAACGATAGTAGTAATGATATCGAAAATATTGGGACGAAATCACGATCTAAAGTCACAAGCAGTATCAAGTCAGGAAGTGGCTCGATTATTTTAAACAAAGTGCGTGGTAGTCCAAAACGAAGTAATGACATCTTAAAAGGAAACATGGAAAGTGCTGGTATCAGAAAGACAAGTGGAAAATTAAACGGAATCCTCAACACCGGCCGGAAGGTTCCTGGGCATTGAGAACAATTGTTTTACTATCGCAGGGATACACTATACTTAACACTAAAATTCTCTTCATTTTCAAAACTTTGAGGCCTCAAATTTAATACTGGCAAAAACTGGCGTTCTGATGGAGTTTGGAGAATCTCACGAAAGATTTGACTGGCTGTTAATACTCTAGCTGTTGCTTGGGTGAACTATTTAATTAGGGTTGGTTGGGGAATTGGTAGGCGGCGGGTCTATTTACGTCTTGTCCCTTTCAAATTATTCAGAAACTTGCTTTTTGCTACTTCAACGATTGTCTAATTGCGCAGTTTAAAGTTCTTGGTAGTGACCAAATTGCCTTTTTTTTCCTGGCTGTGAAGTTTGAGGTGAAACAGTTTTTTGCTTTTCAAGTCGCTGTACAATATATATAAATATATATATATATTTTTTTTGTAGCACAACGTGACGAATCATGAGATTGGCTTTGGGGCTTTGGGAATTAATTCCACTATATGTACATGTATAACATATCTGTCAAATTAGCTATGAATCAAAATATAGTACATAGTATCAGAAAAAAGCATCAAATCATAATTCTATATTGAGTGACGAACAAGGAGTAACCACTTATTTGGCCAGTATAATAACCTGAGCTTTAGGCCTCGGTATACTACGTTGACAAGATAACAGTAATGGAAATATTCATAGTATCGTTAGTTATAATGTTACGTCACTCGGTGATTTGTTTTACTGCTATGCTATGTAATGTATGTGAATAAATGTGTTTGTTAATTGATATATGAACTATTAAGTCATTATCGAAAGAATTTTGGTGGAAATTTACTTTGAAGTTTTTAGTTTCAGATTTTTAATAAAAATATGAAAAGCCCCAGGGCCATACCCGATGAATTTATATCTTATTGTATGTATCCTACAGTGTACTTGTTGGTTTTAACCATAGATATGTGTCAGCCTGGAAATTAGCGGGAGATACGGGAGATACAGGTATGTATAGCAATGCGAAAGCAGTTATAACGGAACTTGCCAGTCAAAATTGGAATTTTGAACTCATCTCTTGAAGCCGAAGATAAAATAAGAGAAGTACCAGATGCATTAAAGTGAAACAGGTCGTGATGAATAAAAGACGAGTAAAGTTGCGCAGATTCCAGACTAAGAGGTATAAAAGCAATGCTGCTGCAAGAACTGAGCTCCGATAACCTTTTTAGCATTCTGATTGACCTAGATTTCAATTTTTATTTGGTACCGCAAAAATCGTGATACCAAATTCCGACTCCACTTACATCTACCAAGCAAAAAATAAAAATGCCAGAGACCATTTCTTTATGCAGCAGTCGCATCGGCTGTTGAATCTGAGGGCACTGTTTCATCTTCCTTTGGCTCTGTAGTTGTGGTTGCAGCCGCAGTGCTCTGTTCGGGGGCACTTGTTTCGGCCTCTGATGATGTCCATAGAGTCTTTATATAGAAGTTAGTTATGTGAATTTCAATCATTACTCAAATCACTTACCAAGTTATCTCTCAGAAGCTGCATAATGAGAGTGGAATCTTTGTAGCTCTCCTCACTGAGGGTATCAAGTTCTATGAAAGATTGGCATTAATAGTTTGTATCTAACATTACTAATCATTACTTACCAGCAATTGCGTCATCAAAAGCCTGCTTCGCAAGATGGCAAGCTTGGTCGGGAGAGTTCATTATTTCATAATAGAAAACAGAGAAATTTAATGCAAGACCGAGCCGGATGGGGTGGGTTGGGGCAAGGTCAGTTTGGGCAACCTCCGTAGCGTTCTTGTAGGCATCGAGAGATTTACCGGCAGATTCTTTTCGTTTGTCACCTATGGCAAACTCGGCGAGGTAACGATGGTAGTCCCCTTTCCTATTGGCTTTTGTCAGCTTTGAAGTTTAACTCCACATTGTTATCATACATCTTGTGATAAAAAACCTTAGACTCTCCACTTTTAGCTGAAGGAATTAAGTGCTTGTCAAGAACCTCAAGAATATCTTCACAGATCTTGGCGAGTTCTGCTTCGATTTTTTGGCGATACTCCTTGATTAGGCCAACCTGAGAACTATTCCCCTTGGATTCCTCCTTTTGCTCGATTGAGGTTACAATTCTCCATGATGCTCGTCGAGCGCCGATTACATTTTTATATGCTACGGATAGAAGATTTCTTTCTTCAACAGAGAGTTCCTGATCTTCAGAAGCCACCTTCTTCATATTTTCTACCATCTCTATTTTCACATAAGTGTGTGTCTTTGACACTTATTTTGGACAATCGTCTAACCTTCATATCTTTCAGCTTGCTCAGCAAGCTTGGCAAGGTAAACGGAATCTTCATAACCCATTTTGCAAGCGACAATACTGCTATGTCAAAAATTAGTAAACAATTAGTAAATCAATATTGAGATAGAGTAAATGTCTGTAGAAATTGCTAATATAAATTATAAATGATTTCTTTTGAGTCTTATACGACCTTGCTAGCAGTTGCCCTTAATGGCCGCCATAATTTATCTGCTTATATTTAACGCGCCGTATGTTTGGCAATATCGGGTTGCACTTATGACTGACTAGAGTTGCAATCCTATTGATCGCTCATGATTAAAGGACTCTGTATTGAAATAAAAAAAAATAATTTATTGCCCCTCAATACGAGTGGGGGGGGCAGGTCTTCAATATTTCATATCGCAGAAACAACATTTGTTAAATGCAAAAATCTTCTTGTTTTTAAATAGCCTTCAATAAATTTGGCGCAACTATCTTCGCTCACTTGTGGATAGATATAATATTATATACGACAGCATAAAGATATGGATAGATTAAGAAATTTGAACGGAACACAAAACAGAAATTTGAATGGCTCGTACCAGGTATTCCAAGGATTGAAGTGAAAAAATTCTTGTTGATCTGATTTTCTCAGTCTAGAAATATGATGCGTGCGATGTGATTTTAGATATGTTGATAATTTGTGAGTTGAGAAGAGAAAGAACTGCGGAGTTGATACGAATCAGAGTGACCCTAAGTGGGTAGATTTACATAAGTAGGCGCTTCGGCTGCCGTAAGATAAAATCCTGCAATTATTTAAAAATTAATCTCAGTTGTGTGGCAGTGGACTAGCTGTAAAACTCTGGTCTGTGCAGGTCGATGTAAAACGCCAGTCTAAAACGTATAACTGTTCTCTATTAAATATATGGGCGATCAGGAGATTATTTCTTAACTAGGTGTTTGTAGTTTGCTACAGAAACCCTTTACGTTTAAAATCAAATCTCGACATAGGAACTTCTTATTTTGAATATATGAATTGAAACATTTATCCAAATTCAGCACAAAAATACTCATGTGACTTATGTCAAATCCGTTACTGCAGTGACGATTTTTGTTGCTATTTGATTATTATGTTAACAAACAACAAACGTAAATAATAATAAAATATCCTATATGCCAAAAGTTGATATCGTATATATTTTTGGTTTATGCTATTATTTCCTTTATGCAAGACAAAGGCTTATATAGTTCATGGTCCCTCTTCAATTGTAGTGCGAGTCTTATTGAGTGGGTCTAGACCTGGTTGGCGTTTATACTCACACCTTTTAATACCGAGCAAATTATCACCGAAAAATTGGGCCTAACTCTACGTTGGCGGACTGATAGAAGTAATGAGGTCGGAGAGATGTACAAGATATCAGTCGATCCATCTTCCTTTGAACATCTGAAATTTTTAGTTTACCACTACTGAACTCTTCAATTCCGAAGACCATCTCAGAAATATTTTACACTTTGCGCACGTCATGTGCAATCAACGTTTCTCACTGGATGATTTCTTTCTCCAAGTACACTACTACTGATACATGATACATGGACTTGTTGGATTGGGAAAGTAATTTAATATGAGCAGGGTTAAACTAATGTTCATTGGTTTTTCGTATTAATTCGTTGTTTAAATATATGTGAATTAAAAGTTCGCAACCCGACGATCTATAATGTGGGATGTATAAATATTGTTTGATAAATTCCTTTTTTTTTATTAGTAAGATCATTTCCTTCACGTCCCAAGAAATCATTTTCATAGCTGAAAGGTAACAACAATACTTCAAGATACCCTTTACTCATTCCCTTCTGCAAACTCTTTTTCTCCGTCTGAACATGCAGTTTTCTAGAATCTATTCAATGAGTTAATTCCTAACAATCGTCCCTCCCATGTAGGTTTCAAAGTTCTGAATATTGGTTTCACCAAAAAAGCAATGTCCAAACACCGATTCCTTTTAAAAATGTGTGATCAAACCCTTTTCTGAACTTGTTCCAGGGAACTGCAAGAATAGACAAAATCACCCTAATTTGCATGAATGCGTTCATATAAAACAACTCACCGCCTAATTCTTCAATCGAATCCTTTCAGAAGGTCGTCAGAAAGAGTTCTGGTAAATCTTACATTCCACCAAGAAGTTTAATATTTATTATTAATTGAACATCTTCAACTATCGGAACCGCTAATGTCGGAGTTGTTGCTCTTGATCCAGTTAAGAGCAGTCGGCTGACTAGCTTTAGTCCTAAATTTTTCGTTTAACTTAAGAAGAATATATCTGGCTTGGAAGCCTTATACATTGTCTTTAAAATGGTAAATCTATGAGTAGAAATTATACAGCAATTATTGACTTGAAATTGGGTCGTATACTATAGTTGATTGTGGATTTTGATACCTAAACATCAAACTTGTCATGAGCAATAACAATGGTTGATAACACGGGTGAACCATACCGTTCTGTACGCGTACCTTGTGAATCGCGTCATGGCTATAGATGGGTTTCTGACTGAGAAGCTGGGGTGTACCCCGAACAATTAATTCCCAAAAGATACCAACAACTTTCAGAGTTAAATGTAATACTGTAGTATCATATATATCGTATTGCTATTCTTTTTTAAATGTGATATAATTGCAAAAAGCCACTCCCCCCCAGTCATTCTCGTTGATCAAATTACCCCCCGTGGTAAAATTAAAATTTCCATTAATTAGTCCCCCATGCTCTGCTAGCGCTATCAATGAGCACCCAGGCCTATCCTTTCCCATCAGATACGATGAGTTCGCTTCCATTTCACCTTGAAGAGGTAGGCAGACTTTCTTGTTGAAACTTTGTCTTAATGAACTTTCATTTCCTTGTCCTAATCTAAAGATGATCCAATACCTAGCTAGATTCATGTTAACACAGTTTTTTTATCACCGCAACTTCTCAGCAAAGGTGACAGAATTGGTGTTGAGTATTTTCGGCACTACTACTGTTAGTACTACTTCCTACGACCTATTTTATGAATTTACAGGAACCCAAGGGCATTTATGCTAGTCAGGCAATTCCAAATTCGCATAGGGATATTTTTAAATAAATTAAATAATTATTTAGCCAGCCTCATTTGAAGATACTAGCATAAACAATGAAGTCGTCATTAGTGTAGTGTGAATAATGGATGTCCCGTAAGATCCTCAATCTCTCATGGAAAGAAAGTTTTAATATTTTAAAATGCTATCTATGCCTAGGTACATTAATAATCGCGAGGAATTACTTTTGTTGTTATCAAGTTGACTGTAGAAAAATCGAGGAGCATTGAAGCTCCTCACATCATAGGGGTGGGATTATCAAATAAAACTTTACAGGTATTAAGAGTTCGAAGGATATAGAAATTGAGGCGAAGTCTATTTTTTACGTCTATTTAGTGTAATGATTAATTGCACTAGACCTAATTGGGAAAAGAACGCTAGAGCTCTAGAAGCCTGAGGCTTCCAACTTCTGCAAGCTAAATAGGAAGAAACCTGAAAACTAGTGCAGTGACGGGTAACTTAAAAAGACATCTCCCTGCCAATGGAATTATGCGACAACGTTAAAAATATGAATGCCCGATTAACAAAAGTAATTAAAATTTGCTTGCATGTCAATAGAATAAAGTAATATAAGATGACCATAAAAGAGGAATAATTTTAAAGGGAGAAAGAATATGTTGGACCCACGAACTACGTACGTTTCAACTCCAAGCGCTGAACAAATGGAGGTGAAGTGGGATTGAAAAGTATATTTCACCGAGGCGCCTAATTGATGAAAACACCTGATCGGGTCTGACTGCATGGTAGAGAATGCAAAGAGGCAAGAAAATTCCGTTTCTTTAAAGTGGCAAACAAGTTACTTAAAAAGGGTCAAATCAGAACCTCACAAACGACGCACATTGAAGCATTAAAGGCGCTGAAGAGTGGAAACCCAGATCAAGACTCCCACATACATTAGAGGGAAATGTCAAAGTTCATTGGCTGCCTAGCCATATAGGAATTGAAGGAAACGAACTAGCCGACTTGAAAGCCAAAAGAGGAGCTACAATACCTAACCTCCTCAGAACAAAAATACTCATTTGCCTCGATAGAAAAACGGCACCGCAATGAAGTAAATCAAACAAGTAGAAGTAGGTGGAATATTCATACCCCCACCTCTTACACGAATCTCGAAATCGGTGACGCACCTAGCTCACCCCTAGAACTAGGGCCCCTATTCGAATCACCGAATCACGAATCCGACTAGGGGG
>MCFK01009072.1:0-10035 GCA_003610855.1 Erysiphe neolycopersici | reverse complement strand
AGTGGGGCGCAGCCCGTAACAGGTATATTTACGAATCTCTTCCGGCAATATTTGCTTTGTTTCCTCAATGACAATGTTTTTCTAAGCTCCGATGCCCGAGTAATATCATGCATTGAGACAGCTCTAATTATCAACTTATTTGTCTTTGGTTGATGCGCCACCATTTTAAAACGTCGACTTGTGAAATTTCATACAGCCGGTCACCAATCAAAGATACAACATGTGTTTTGACTTTTCCCGGTGCGTCTCTCTCGTACCAACTGCTGGCGCGAATTACCATCCCGTGTTTTCGGCTTCCTATCCGAAAGATTCTTCGCCTAGCAGAGTAGACGACGTTGTTATACTCCATCCATGGTTTACCCAATATTATCAGAAAAGACAAATTCGGCATTACATAACCCAAAATTTGTTCTACTCTACTGTCAATATCCAATTTAATATACGCTATTTGCTTAATTTCTACCGCTTTACTTCCATCGACCAGTCTTAAATGACGTGGTGGAGTCTTTTCAGAGTGTAGACCATATTTGCGCACAAGACTTTCATTAATCACGGAAAAACATAGACAGCCGGCATCAACCATCGCTTGAGTATAAGAGATGTATTTATTAAGCAATCTATGAGTAATGGCTTACTATTAAGTTTTTGCAAAATTTTATAACCATATGTCTTTTCAGTAAAAGCCTTGTTCTTACCCCTGAGCGCGACTTCATTCAGGACTCCTCGTTTCCCGAGTCCAAAATTTCTTCTCCCTCTTCATCTTCCATCATATCTGTTACATTCACATTAGATTCAGGGCACTTTGCTCTACTAAAATTTTTGCAATCCCTTCCTAAATGCCCTGGTCTAGTACATCTCACACACAGATTCTTTCCTATCAATCGTTCAAAATACTTCCTTGATCTCCAAGGGGCCGGGCCGGTGGTCTTCTAAAAAAACCAAATTCAGATTGACAACTTTGTTATTTGGGCCGGGAGCTTCTTCGGGGATTAAAATTAGCTACTGATTCACCACTGCTATCTTTAAATATGTTAGACAGTGCTGAGAGAAGAGAGACAATATCTTTAATAAAAATATCTCCATCCGAGTCTTTTACTGGCTCCCTGCTTTTCGAAAGAACAATACCCGATTTGGGTGGTCCTAGTCTGGTAGAAATTCTGATAGCTCCCTTTTGACGGTATTCTGGCAATGCCTCAAGCTTATCGGCTACTTCCTTAACTTCTGCCACCCACAAAGAGTATTCGTCTTCGGATGATAATTTTACTAGGACTGAGGCCTTTCTCAGAGAGTCATTAATCGCAGCATTTAAAATATTTACTTTGGAAGAAGTAGTCCACGTTCGATTACCACCACTTATGGCAACCTGGTATTCAAAGTCTTTAATAAAGTCGCTGAAGAATTGGTGGTCATTTTGTTCCATCAGGAGGAGCTTTTCGGACGCGGCTAACCTGGCTTGTTTATCTGCAAATTCATTTCGGAAATGTTGGGCTAGTCGTCTCCAGTTGTAATTATTATCCTCCATCCTCTCGTTGAACCACCCCGCTACGCCAGGTCGCTTGTTTACCGGAAGAGAATTCACTATATCCAGGCATATTGATTTATCCGAAATCATACCATCCAATTCCTCCTCGATTCTTGCCTCAAGTAGCTGTATGTAGAACGGAAATTCCCTCTGATCACCATCCTATTTTTCCAGAGAAGAGTCTCTTCTATTGATACCAGGAGAAATCTGATTGGATTGGGTATTTCTTCAAGCTAGATGTCTCACTAATACTTGAAGATCCTCGGCTGACAAATTCGCTCGTTCGTCCCTTGTCCTCTCCGTCATCATATCACCTCTCTGCCTCTCTGCTTCGAGGAATTAGAGACTCCGCATTTCTACTGGGTGATTAGGAATAGTTAAAGTATCCCGGAAAATTATCTCCTCAATACTGTAAAAAGAATTTGGGAATGATGAACTTCGATCGGATTCTGGAACAGAAAATCTTATGAAATTCCCTCCCAAGACAATATTTTTTTTATATAAAGAGAGTAATAGATATGTCCTCCGGGCTACACCCCATGGAGGATCACCTAGAAAAAGAAGATAGATTTAATATGTGTTACGGGTTAAGGCAAAACGGTAAACTGCACGAAAGCTATACCACGAATAAAATTAATATTAATCATGCACATCTATGCACAATCCCAGCTGTAGGTATTAAGTGTGACGATCCGTACCACGTGACCTGGATGGGCCAAGTTGATTAGCCGGGGGTTTTTGTTGTAAATATAAGCGGATAGGAGCGATATATTACTACTGTGGAAGTGAAGTGAGGATGGAGGATAGGATAGGATAAAGATATTATTGTGTATTGAATGTATGACAGGCTTATATTAATCACAAAGGAAGCTAACTTCTATCCAATCAGGAAAGCAGTGATGATTTTATATACAGTCCAGGCGACCTAATACAATATTCTATTACGTTTTTTTGTACTCTTAACTATTCTATAATATTGTACAGTTCTTTCTGGACACACATTTGGTGCATAATAACTTGCATTAAGTTCAAGGGATATCCTTGCAGTAATCCTCTAACATAATAGTTTTCTTCAACTTGCATTCCTTTTTAAAGATGTTGTTATAAATATGAAGACGTGAAATAGATTTGAGTCTACAAAGCTGTGATATCATTCGAAGATACGCCATGAGCATGAATTTTCTCTATTTTATTGATAATTGAAACAACTTACTAGTCATAATGGCTATAACGAATGAGCTAAGACAAAGTCCCTAAAACAAATCGGTAATTTACAGTTTCTGGCATAATCCTATTGAAAAGATAACAATAAGTTCAAGAATTTGTACGTCTTGACATAATACAGAATCGAAAAGAAGCTGCATAAGTGCTGGCAGAAGGTTGCATATGTAAATTTAATATCTTCAATTATCCATAATTTCGTGTCCGCTTAGTAACATCAAACTGCCAGACCTTCCCTGAGATAAATATTCTCGTGGTCAGTGAAAGACGCCTCGCCTAGTGCTTCTGCTGGTTTGTTTTTATGACCCATTTATGGAGTTGAGATTGGATTTCCCTGCTATCATCTTTCATGATAGATATGAAGTATAGATGGGTCCTCTTGTATTTTTGGCATATGAGCTCTAACTTTGAGGGATGAGATGTGGAAAAAACGGGTCAAAAATCAATTAAAGACCACTTTTGGTCTAAATTAGCACGAGCTTTTGAAGAATTTCATTGTCAATGCATCAATGCAAAAGTTGAGGTAGAATCTCCGATAGTAGGTTTTTGAACACCGCATTTGTAAAATAATTGAGATACGGTATTTCATTTTCCGGCTTATCAATCCTGAAGTTTTTGAGGCCTTTTGTCACAAGCTCTCCTCAACGTACAGCACTTAGAGTTATTGACTATCAATTTGTGCTTTAAAAAGAACGGCTTCGTAATAAGCAATCCCATAACCTTTACTCTGGTAAATAGAGCACTAGAAAAGACCGATCGAGATTCGTGAATAATTACCCATATGAAAACATAACAGCCTTCAGCACGCCTGGATTAACGATGAGCCTATGCGCCTTAGTAATTTAATTGCAACGACCAGTCAAAGATTTCTCGCAACCGTGACTCCCAGAACCAATCATTGTAGTGGTGTTAACTGTGCTCGTGAGATAGCGTAAAATTGTTTTCCAAAATGAAATTGTAATGAAGTTATTTATGCGATTTCTCTTTGGAAGTGGCTTAACAACTAGGGTATGCTAGAAGCAAGTCCAAATAAGGTTTGGTACTATGTAGGGATACCCTGATAGCTCGATATTTATAAAAAAGTATACGACAATTTATAATTCCCCTTTCCTGCCCCATAGCCCATAATTGCTGACTAATCCTCCCACACATCAGTTCAGCTGCTCACTATTATTTCCAATCCCTACCCCAACTCTTTCGGGTCCTCCATCCGTGATGAGCTTTTGAGGGCTTATGACTTCCAGATTACAAATGCCAGCAATTAACACCTTAAACATTCACTCTTTCACACTTGTTCACACACATACTCACGTCCACGCGCACGCGCACGCGCAAGACTATGATCTGTTCGGTTTTCTTAACGGCTTATTTACTCCATCCAAGCTCAGAAAGCATTTTATGTCTATTACTGTAAAATAAAATTTTGGGGGTGTGACTGGTCCCCGTTGCTATCGGCAGTTTTAATTCCCTACTGGAATTAAACTCGAGGCGGCTCATTGACATACCCATTAGTTATCTCAATTTGTCCACACTATGGATCCTAGTGTCTCAATGTCCGCTCGCAATTATGCTAGTGCCACTTCACGTCGGAATTCTGCGGCAGACTATCACACGGCAAATACCTTGAGCCAAATTCACCTGGAGCCCGCTTCTTCGGAGGTAATATCTAACTTGATCATTTCGCTATCAGTCATGCCAAAATTATCACATCAAGAATCCCATCAATCTACACGTCCTTCATCAACCTCGGCACAAATTGGAACCGATTCATTTCCATTTCGTAATTCAAATGTTCGAGTTGAGACATGCTCAGAGACTTGCTCAGGATCATCTCAGAGCCTCAGAAAAGACTTTGAGAAATATCAACACTCAGCAAGTCTTCAGTCGTCTTTGGACCAAGATATAGGTAAGCTTACCTCATCTTCACTCGAGGCTAGAGAGGCAAGTCAGCATCTTTTGTTTAAACTTACGAGGTCAGATACTTCAACTTGTTCCAATTCTAAGGATAGCCCCCTCAATGTTGATTCAAGAACAGTATTAAACCACTCAGATGTAGTAGAGAGAAGAAGTATTGGAAATTTGAGTATTAAACCTGCACAGATGCGTTGTGAACTACTAGGGAAACCACCTGATGCTCGGACTAAAAGACAACGACGAATAATATATAAAAGTTCTTTAGAAAAATTGCGAAATAAGGAATTAGAGAAACAAAAGAAGTCTCGAGATTCCATTAATAATTGGCCATGTAATGAGCCGATGCCCACGATAAACGGCAAAATAACTTTTTGCGATCCAAAATTCAACAGCAATAACCTTGAGGAAAAGGTGATGGGCTCATCAATACTCGCTTGTGAGTCTTATCAAATGTCAAAATGTTTCACAGAAATTTCCGACAGAAACTAATGCTTTAGAAACAGCAGAAAACATAAATCAAGATGAGTCAAAGTCCATGAAAGGCTTAAAAAAACTAGTCACTAAGGATTCTTTATCTCTGAAGTCGGAAAGCGACGGCGGCTTCCCCGCAAACCCTTCGGGCACTTCTACTGACCCATCGATAGAAAGTCGTACAACCGTTCGGGCCTACCAACAAGATAAAGACCCAGAATCCCGAAAAAATATTCATTCCAAAGAATCAGGAATCAAGACATCAGAACGCCCATACTCCAAGCAAAAGAATCAATCATCTCTCTCACCAGGTTCACCTAGAACAACAGGTAATTTTAAACAAAGTCATACTGATCGAGTAAGCATAGACGAGCGCTCATCTAGTATCGGATCTATCGACGAAGCTGTCGAAGCATACCTCTGTGCACCACGATTATCACAGAAAATTAGGAATCCACAAACTGGAAGGGTTATTTCATTCTCTGAAGTTGGAGATCCGGAAGGATTTGCTGTGTTTTGTTGTGTAGGAATGGGTCTCACTAGATACGTTACTGCTTTTTATGATGAGCTCGCCTTGTCTCTTAAATTACGGTTAATCACACCGGACCGACCGGGGGTCGGCGATAGTGAACCTTACAATGATGGGACTTCAACACCCCTTAGTTGGCCTGGTATGTTTGGAAGAACCTTTAGATTTTTAAATTTTAATTCTCGATAGACGATGTGTATACTATTTGCCAGTTTTTAAGAATTACCAAATTCTCAATACTTGCGCATTCAGCGGGCGCCATCTACGCATTAGCCACGGCACTAAGAATGCCACAACATATCCGTGGTCGCATACATCTCCTTGCTCCATGGATCCCCCCATCACAGATGAGCGTAATTGGAGGTCGGGTTGGCTTACCACCAAATAGCTCAATTCCAACTTCTCAACGTATTCTTCGCGTCCTACCTACCACTATACTTAAAGCAGCCAACTCGAGCTTTATAAGCGCTACAAGTAATTCCCTCACAAGTAGTCTTTCCAAACAACGAAAATCTAAACGAAAGTCTATAGGACGCGAGATAATAGCGGCATCAGCAAGGAACACTTTATCTACTGGCATTGAAAATGAAATTTTGAGACGGAATTCCCCTCTTTTTTTGGAGTCTTCCAATCTAACAATCAGTCAAAATGAGGATGCTCAAATAAATTCTGAAGCTAATATACTTGCAGCAGCTGCCTATTCTCTAGCGGTCAAGGAACGACAGGTGAACTATGAGTCAAGACTCACACACGCTATTTGGAATCTTGCAACTCAAGGCGCTAATCCCGCAGTTGATCTTTTGGTCTGTTTGGAAAGAAGACATACAATAGGCTTTAGATATGTTGATATTACACGAGCCGTAGTTATCCATCATGGAAGTAAGGATACGAGGGTCCCACTAGAAAATGTTCTTTGGATGGGAAAAACAATGAAAAGATGCGATGTTCATGTCCTCGAAGGAGAGGGGCACAGTCTTATGGCCTCTGCTTCGGTCATGAGCGGTATTTTAACCGAGATCGCAAAAGAATGGGAAGATTGGATGAGAGTTACAACCTCAACAGTTGCTCATAGAAACGAGGGCATTCGAAGAGCTTTAATTGATAGAGCCAGCATAGGGGCATTCAGATAACCCTATTTCTATTTGTGGTAACAATTTTTATCTCAATTTCTAATTTGTTGGAATCGGCGTATGGAATATCTCTCATGGATAGCTTTACGGAAAGTTAGGAATGCTGTACCAACAGTTTTATTTTTACTATCAAATTAGGCAGAGCTTATCGTTTTTGGTTTGATAAGCTTGCAGGTGCCGCAGCTTTGGGATATTTTATATCTTTCTTGATACCCTCTTCGCGTTGATCATTTAGTGGAAGACAAAAATCGTTTTAAAATCGTTAAATAAAAAAAGAGTGATCAATCTATCTACGACACTCCAGAGCTGATCTAAAAATACATCTGGCCATATCTAGGTAATAGAAATTACTTCGAAAGAAAAACTTGGAGCAACCCTCTTCAGAAAAACTTCTTTTTAAGAATTTGTCATCTTAAATCTTTACATTGTTCAATGTCTTGTGCTCGGAATGATTGTCTCAAGTCATGTTATTGCCTATCTATCTCTATCTTTTATTCTATGTGTTAATCAAGTACTTAAGAGTAGATGATTTGTCAAGGTATGTTATTCTCCGGATTTTGCTACTTCCATTTTCTTACACCTGCAAATTGATCTATCTATCTATCTATATATGGCACTCCAGTCTCATGAATATATTCGTTGTCAATCTACATTAAATCCTTGAAATTGCAAGTTCTAATTTGATGTCATATTCTCTATTGTTGCATCAAATCCATTCTGTAGGCATTATGCAATCTGCTATATCACTCATCTTGTAATTTATATTATTGAATTTTTTGCCGTGTGGTAAGGAATTACAATTCGATATCTTCTTTGAAATTAATCATTTCTCGCTTTTGGTTAAACTACTCAAAATCAGCTTTTTTATTTTCTTAAAATATATATATTTATAAATTATTACAGGCATAGGAGAGAAGTCTTACCTATTTAGTAAAATTTGGCTGAGTTATCAGAATTCATTTCTTATAATGAAAAGAAAAGGGATCAAACTATTTATAAACAGCCGACAATTTAGCAAGGAACTGTAAGTAAATACTCCCAAGACCAAAGACCAAAATACCGAAACCTATGCAAAATAGCGAAGAACGAAAAATCGAAGCCAAAAGATAGAGCTATAACTGTATATAAACCATCAAAAAATCCCCAATTTTAAGTTGGCTTGGTTGAGTCAAGCACGCACTATTTTATATGATATGATCCATATATACTTTTAGGCTCATCTTATGGTAATGACTACCCTCTGGAACACTGTAACGAGTGAGCTAAGTTTCTTCCTTAGATAATATCTGATTCATACATGACCTTCCAAAAGTATCTGAACCGATTTATTTGACACTATACACTATTACTGGTCTTAAAGCTATTAGTATTTAGGCCAGCCAGCTCATTAGTTTTTAGTGTTAGAAGGCGATGGCGCACGAAAATTCATCGAATAAAATCAAATTCGCCTTGAACGATGGCTTCGAATAGATATACGACTTTGAAGTATTTACAACAGATTTTATCAACATTTTGAAACCTTCCTCTTGAGAAAGTACTACGCACATTTTATTTTGGGCTTATCCTAGCATTATCCGAACAAAATTTGATGATGTAGTAGGGTTCAAAAGTCAGTAATAATAAGAGATTTAGCGGCTGACCGGCTAAAAGCAAATTTATAATGAGTAAGTAGATGTTGAAAAACTAAACCGCTGCCTAGGAGTAGTGATTTGGCTAGTAGGTTGGACTAAGGTGAAACTAGATGGTCGATATAATTTACTAACCATTTTATATTTACAGTAGAATATTCGAGATTTTATAGGTTCCCAATTTTTTCAAAAATTTCGACGGTTCTATTGTTTATCATGCTAAGTTAACAAAACCCGAGAAAACTAATGTGGAAAATTAGCAGTCACCTATCAACCTGTCAAGCCTCTGTTTTTTGATACTTGCTTAGTTGAAATTTACTCAATTTTCATCGGCTTTTCGATTTCCTATCGTCCCGTTTCAATCATACTTATTATCTATGTGTTGACTATCAGTTGATGTGATAATATTGGTGAACCTAGGCTATTTTATTGGGCATTATTTCCTGCGAAAAGTAAGGCAAGAAATAAAGAATGATAGAACAACTTTAACTGGTTCCAGCTGGTCTCTTCGTCATTTTAAGAACATAGGCTGTATTCCTTCTTTTTTTTTTTAGCACAGTTATAGATAACAGCAAGACTTTTACAAGACAAATTATCTGATCAAGCGTGAAACCTCAGCTATTTTTCTAGCATGCTAAGAGCAATCAAATTAAACCATCTTTATAAGCTTGACACCATTCCAGGTCCAAAATCTATTTGTTTTCTATCCCGTGTACTTTTCCTTTGCAAACGATCTTCTGTCTTATTTTGGCTTGGATTGAAGTCAATAGAATCTGATACATGAGTTCCAACCCAGATTACACTTTCATGTAGTTTTTTAGGTGCACCAAGAGGATCAATACTGATATTAGAATGAGATGGTGTACTAAGAAGTATGTTGTCGGAATTTATGAGGAGATTCTATAAAATTTCCGGGGATACATGATACTGGGGAGGATGGGAGCTCCGTATGGATTTGATCGGAATCCGATGAAGTTAATTTAATTAAAAATGGAGAATAATTATCTGTGGTATTGTTTTGGATTGATGTTAGTTGTGTGAGTTTGATAGTTTCTTCCCCTGATTTTGAGTCAGGGAATAGAACTTGTCGAGTTATGATCACAACTCTCCTTTGAGGAATGAAAATACGGGATATATTAGGTGACCCAGTGCATCCCAAGAAAAAAATCATTCGATTGCCTTAAGTTGTAACTTAGATCCAGCGGCTGGTCTAGTTTCCGGGGGGGGGGAAATGTGGACAAAAGCTTTACAGCCGAATGGGTGAATGGTAAGAAACACGTAGGCTCGTTAGAACCTTTTAAGATTTCAATCGGAGTTTGATAATCATTTGCTATTCGATGAGGTGTCCGTTTATAGAGGAAGACCGATGTTGCAATCGATTCTGCCCACCAAAATTTTAGGCCTTAGCTTCGAATATCAAATGGTGATCTGGTGTGGGAAAGCACGTAAGCTAGCCCATTAGATATGGCGAGTAAATTTCTATTGTGAAAGGCGCTGCTCAAACAGAACTAATAACAACAGTAGATTCGAATCGTGGGTTATTCCGGTTGCGACATAGAACCTTATTGGTATTCCCCTGCACTCGTGATCACGTGAGAATTTTTATTTTCTCTATGTTAT
>MCFK01009066.1:0-10057 GCA_003610855.1 Erysiphe neolycopersici | reverse complement strand
GGAGAGGTGTTAAGAGACTTGCACTAGTGGTTAAAAATAAGAGATAGAATATATGTAAAAGGACGTGCACAATTGTTGTCTACAATAGTAAATCCAGTGTAAGTTTATATTCTATCTAAGGAGGGAATCTTCTATCTAGGATAGGATTCCTTTATTTATATACGCTAGCGATCTAAAGTTGTGCTTAGGTGTAAACAAACATTATATACTATGTTGCCAAGAAAACCGGATAAACTCCGGATCCTAAACACTAGGCAACAGCCTGTAACATTTACATCTTTATTTTCTTCCCTTAGTGGCACGCATGACGCTGCGCTTCCCATAACGATCTTTTCTGTCACTGCCTTATATAGTTCCTGCATCAATTTATGGATATTTTCCATTGTAATCTCATTCTCTTAGGTTCCTTATTGGCCTGTCTACTATTGGAAATGAATCCTTTCGTGGTGAAGTGACTGATTTGTGGATTTACTACGTCTGTGTTTCCTAAGGGTTCTATTCCAGGTCTCACATTTTCCATTTCACAATCAGGGGGATATTCCCCACTCACTTCACTTGCTAAAAATCTGACTTGATTCTGGTGATCTGACTCTGACTGTGATTGGGGGTGACTATGGGGGATGGGGGTTGTGGGTGATTTGCCATTGTATCGTAACTCTACTTAGTCGACTTAAGTAGGTACGATAAAAGAGTAAGCAATGTGCTTATGAAAATATATCAAGATGACAATATTTGTTTAAATAAATTTTGGTAATATTATGATCGTCGTCTACATGTATCTACCCGTGAGTATGAAATTGATTAATATCTTTTATATATCATTTATTATCTCGAGCAGATGTACGAACTGCGACTCAATAAGTACATCCAATTAAACGAGAAGATGTATTAAGGTGTATGCACTTACATTTATTCTTTTATATTCTTCCCAAGATCGCACTTCAAAAATGCTATAGTTTTATCATTTTCTTTCTCCAAAGTCAAGTAAAACTGCTTTTGGATCGCCCACTCCTCAGCATATCTAATTAATAGTTATTGGCTTTCAAATTCTAGACATATTTTGGATACACTTAGGCCAAACTGGTGACTTAGGACCTCTGAAAATTTAATAGATGTGATATTCATTGTATTTAAGAAAAGTGTTTGAGGATAGGTAGAAATACCCTGGAGTAGATATGATAGCTAAAGAATTAATTGAATGGATTAGTTTACTGAGGATAACAGTGCTAGAATCCGAAAAACATATTTGAAGATGTAGCGGGCATACATCTTTATCTCAAGTGAGCCAAATTTTTACAGTAAGCAGGTTCTAAAGCTGAACATTTCTTCCAATAAGATTTTAAATCGAGTATTTTAATAATCATTCGAACTCTGTTTCGACTGAGAAGTTGAATTAGTCAATAGTCGTAAATATGTGACTTGATCGTAAATTAGCAACATTTAACTAATATCCCGGAGTTTTAACGATAAGTATAGGTATTTCATGTGTTCTTTTATCATGGTGTTCGATCCTTCTGACTAACAGTATTGGATTTAAATACACTATTTCTTGCTGATAATTTGCTCGACTTATGCATATCCCATATTTATGCAAAATACTTTACAACCCAGATGTATGGATCAGCCATTAGCCTTGATGACATGTTGACTGAAACCAGATTCAATGGAAGAAACAAGTAAGGCCATACCAATATCTACGAATCTACCCAAGTCATTAACAGAAAGAAAGATATACTATCGTACGTTCTCAATCGAAACTTCAGGAATTTGAACCTCATATTGAGAAATCATTCAGCAATTGAAAACAATAACCACCTAATATTTGGACATCGGCGATCATGAATCGATCAGGTATGAATACTCAACGTCTTTCCTACTGCTTACTGCAGCCGAAGACACCGATGCAAGAAACCACCAGCCATCTGGCAGTTAATTTCGTTGGTCTCTGTGATGGTTCTCTTGCATGCGAACAATACCCATGGTCGCTATTGACGCAATAAGCCCAATTATTTATCCTATTTCACGATAGTAAGGAAAATTTTGGAGCACAACCCATCCTATAGGAATCTTATAAGCCAAAGTGTCAAGGATATGTGTTATCCCACTCTTGCTATGCTTTCGAAAATAAGGTGTAGCGGCACCTATCTAATTCGCTACGCTCTTTTGTACTGAATTACATGACAGCAGTGTTTTTCTTCATTTATAAGACCATAAGAAGCAGGATTACGCTGACTACTTGTTAAGCCACTGGACCGCAATCAATGCGCACTCTTCCCAATGGGTTTCCAAATCGACCACAGATCATACCCAGTCGAAGCGTATCAAGTCGAATACCTCCTGGCTCAAAGATGGGTATGGAAAACCCTTTTCTTATTTGAAATCTTGCTAAGCACGGCAACCAATCTGTAGCTTCAAATGGTGCGACTTGGGCATTTGGGGGGGGGATACCTATGAGCAACGCTAGCTTAGCTGGTTTGCGGCCCAGTCCGATGACAAGTTTTGCACAAACTATTGGAGGCTCCTCAGTACCCTCAACTCCTCTAGACCTCTCGTAAGTTTTATATTAAAAAATACCTTTTTTTCCCAGGGGCATGTATTGTTCGGCCAGTTTAACTTAATTGTATACTGCTTGGACAGACTAAATCTTTGTCTCTTGAGTATCTACTACTACACTCTACAAAACGTAGCATAATCTTTCTTTCGTGACCAATTTTAATACAGTATTAAGAAGCTAATTTGCTGATTTAGTGAATTCCCTTCATTGTCCGATAACCAACCTCAACAAAGCCAGTCAGCTTGGACAGTATCTGGAGCTCGTAATATAGGCCATTCTCAAAATATACGTTTACAACAGCAGCCCTCGATACCGATACAGCAACAAGATGATATTTTTAGCACATCTTCACAAATATCCAACAACAACAACCAAGGCGGATTTAGATTTGGCACTCAAAATTCCGTCAGTCAAGTCTCACAAACTCAAAATACAGAAGAGTTTCCCCCCCTTGGACATAACGCCAACGATGAAATTGGCCAGGATCGAGGTTCGAATTTGATGCCAAACACGGGCTTTTCTGCCCAATCAAGTGGATTAGGCTTCGTCCCATCAAGTGTCACACCATCGACCCGAATAAATGGTCTTTTGAATGCTATATCAAACAGCTCTCGGGCAAATTCATCCAATGTACCTACAAGCCGTTTTATACCTTCAGAAAGTATGTCAGGTTAGCAAATTAAAGAGTACTACTGTTAAGATTAGCTGACGAATCTATCACAGGTGTAACGAATTTAAGGTCTTTCAATGAACCAAATCTAAACGAAGTTCAAGATCATGATGCCACAGTAAGCTGATCGAAATTGATTTAGCGCAGTGAAATTGCTGATATTAAAACCATAAGTCTCATTCGAACCCCAAACTCGGTCCTGAAGAATTAAATTCGCACGCTTTAATATCTCGTCAAAATATCACTCACCATCCTAACCTACCCTGTAAGCACCCACCAAATATTGATTCAAATTCACAGATGAATCAAGAGGAGTCCAAAAATACCGAGGTACAAGATATACTGTCTTGTATGAGCGAAATAGATAGATGGGGCCTCAAGGGTCTTTCTATGATGATGAATAATTTTCCTACCTACGCTGCTTTAGTAACTGGATCCGATCTGACAAGTCTTGGCTTTGACCTTAGCTCTTCTGAGTACGATAATTCCCCTTTAAATCGATTAAACGAGTCAGACTGACTCATCGTAGTCTTATATCAAACCAAATTTACTCTTTGTGGGATAATGATCCACCCCGACCTGCAATGTTGTCTTACAAACTACCAGAGTGCTATACAGTGTCAAATGTTGCACAACTAGAGACGAAAATGGCAAACTTCAATGATGAAGCTTTGATATTCATGTTTTACAGCAGCCCGGGTGATATTCAACAAGTAATGGCAGCTCAGGAATTGTAGGCTTTGCTTTATGTTAAAACTTGACGAGGGTGAAAAATACTAACAAGACTTTGTACAGACATAATCGAAATTGGCGATATCACAAGAAATTACAGGTATGGCTTACTAAAGATGAGATGATGGTACCTCAGTCTACAGGAAATGGTACAGAGAGGGGATATTACATCTTTTTTGATATTAAAAATTGGCAAAGAGAACGTGTGAGTATTCGAAAAACAAAATGCACCGATTCTTACTAAGTTTATCATCAGAGAGAGCTTACGCTTGTTTACGACGACTTAGAAAGTCAAAACTTTACTGATCATTATTTAGGTAGATAATAATGATAAATATAAATTACTTCGGCTGTCACTTTTGAATTCATTCCAATTCAAGGTATTGCCTCAATAGGATCTGACAATATTTTCCACCTTCCCAATATTAATTAGAAAGTTAGTTCATGAGCTTTCTACTATGATAGACTGTCTATGCACGTTAAGTCATGATCTTCGTTTTTTTACTACAATTTAAGCCCAGATAAATTTGTTTAGTTTCAAATACCACTTACTTCGTTGTGCGTTGGCACAACAAGTAGCGATACCTCTTTCGCTGATATCATTGTTGTTATGAATTCGTACTTTTTTCAAGCTCAACGCACCAGTTTTAAATGCTAGCTCTGAGTTCTGCCCGTGGAGTATTAGAGAAATAATTAGTATACCAGATATTTCTTTCCTCTCAGATGAATATCAGTGACAGTGATACCCACAGAATGTCGTTCAACAACCCTAAATCATTTAGTTTCTATTCCCACTGTGAAACTGAAAATATAATAGAAAATAGACTTGTTGTGGATTAACCCCATAAACCGTCCATATACGTCTCATTATCCCGGTGGAAGAAACCAAGATATTGTGCTAGAAAACTGCCGCTATAGCCGCTAGCTGCATGGGTAACACGAGCTGACACAATGTGGAGCCATGTAGTAGCAACAAATTGTAGAAGTTTTGCTAACTACTCTTTTGTCATGAAGATTGAGCTCGCAGTTGATCGAGCTGCGCATTCTATTGAACTCATATTAGTTTCAACAGAATCGGTGGGACTGCTCTCGTTCCCCTTCAAGATTGGAAATGCTGTAGTATGAGCTCTAGAGTAATTTTTAAGCCAGCCAGTTGGAATAGAAAAGAATGACTTTTATCATAACAAAAACGTGGATGATTGTGTGTATGGTGAAGATGAAGAAAGTACTAATCGTGCTGAACGTACTGATCTCGATTTAGGTGGTTCGAGGTTCTCAAGTATCCACTTTATGGCAAATAATTATTCATTCACTAAACATAGGCCTTTCAAGGATCAGCTGATTAAGTTGATCAGCAATGCTGGAAAATTTGATTTCAATATTGATCATGAAAAACTGTGCTGATTAACGAAATATTTAATTTGAAGATAGTCATAATTTTTCATAGTTAACAGTCTCGAAAGATTGATATAGAAATAGATTTGGCTATAGTTTGAAATATTGGTTGAAACTTTCTAGAAAGATTCAGAAAATTTTCTGGTGCTTAACAACTGATGAAGATTTACGATCGAAACAGTGGGTAGGGTTATCATTATTTGTGTATAAAACGAGCCAATTAGGCGGCTAATATACTTAACTAAGGTGTTCGCTTATTCTTGGCTAAGTTATATGTTTTATGTTACAATGGTCAACATACTAAGCATGAACGAAACTAATAGTTCGATAACAATCCAGAGGTCACAATTGAAATGGGTTTAAGAAAGACAATTGTGTGTAAAATCACCAAGGATATCGATTCCTTTATGATGATTATAATCTTGAAATTACATGTACCAGATTACAGATCTCGAATTTAATGTCGAGTAACTCTGCTTATCGTTTCTACAAACCTTGAATGTATCCCCCAGTGGCGTATATTTATTTGCTAAATAGTCCCAATTAATGATTGGTCCCAGTATCCTAGACTATAACCCTTCTATGCTGATCAACTTAACATCAGATAACATAGACTTTATTTCAATAAGCCATTGAAAAATGCTATATATTATCTCCTCTCCTCTCGAAAAACAGACTTTTGATTTTTGGAGAAATACAGCGAGGTAATTTTTTATAATAAATCATTTCTCTGAATTAGGTGAAAGAGATATGTGAGGGTGATTTCTTATGGTAATTCTTCATTACAGACTTGTATTTTATCAGTCTTTTACTTTTGTTGCTTCTGCAGCGATCTTAGCCTCCATCTTCCGTCTCGCAGCCAGAATCATTTCCTCTCTCCGTCTTTGAAGTAACGCTTGTCTTTCAGATTTATTAGTACTCCAAGCCTGGCTTTCCTTTCTTTTAGCTTCTGGGCCCTGCTCTACAGGATTTCCAGATTCATTTGTATTTGGCTTTTGATCAATGATTTTGGCTCTTAGATCATAACGTGTTATTAAATCAGGATGAGATGGTGATGTTATTGGGTGTGACGAAGATTCAGTTGTCGATTGGGAAGATGAAACTGGAAGTGACGGTTGAAAAGATTGAGGAGGCTATGTTAATATTTATCAGCCTCTAATGAAAAGTTGAACGAATAACAAAGATGGAGAGCGAAGGGAGACTTACATCTTCTAAGCCTCTCCCAGTCAAAACTCTCTCTATTGTGGCAGCAACATTTCCACCATTTCTCTGTAAATCCCACATTATACTTCTACGCGACACCTGCGGAAACATTTGCTGAACTCTCTCAACATCGGCCTCTCGAGCTCTAAGGTCAATTGCATTATTTGTACCACGACTTGTCGATGATGATAGGCCACTGGAGAAAAAGAAGTAACGTATTGTCAGACCTCCAACTAAGAAAATCAGTATTAACTGCGGGAAACCAAAAGACTGTTCAGCCATGATATCAGTTCAGATATCAAGTAGACGCTAGGATATCTATCTGATTTTAAGTAGGTTTAGGCTGAGCTTTAAAGTTAGATTCCTGGGGAATCGCCACAGCTATTAGGCCATAGATTGCACCTAACGTTTTGTAGCTATTCTAGATCAGCTATGACATGGATGAGAAGCATGGATGGTGTATCTAAAGAATGAACAAAGTATATCTCAGCTCAGGTATGAAATTTGATCACGTGCTGGGCACGGTCCACACTGTAAACTCAAATTCTCTACATATACTTACAGTAACAACATGTTCTCAACCCCAATTGGTGCCTGCTTAAATAGCTCAGAGATATTACACATGTTGAAATTTGAGTAGATGATACCGTCAAAGTCAAATCGAAGTTTATAGTTCTAATACCGTCAATGGCTTATTATTATTTATATCACAGCTAATCATCGGAACTTAATCGCGAATAATTCTGTACCCAGATGGATGACCATTTATAAACATGGTTTTTTCCTATGAGTCATCCAATACATGTGTACCACACTACATCATATAAATTCTGTGTGAGTAGTCTTGATGTGGCAAAGCGTTGATGTTTTATGAGGTATTCTTTCTGTCGCTATGCATATCGGCCAAAAATAAAAAAACGGGCTATATTTAAACTGCTACGACTATTTAGTAGCGTGTCTCTGATTTTTATAGGTGTAATTGAAGGTGGCCAAACCTTTGAACTCATGCTCAAAAAAACCTTGAATAATGTCACATCCACTTGTTTGATCTATTTAGCACGTAACTAAGCTAAACCGGGAATCAAATGTTGCGCATGTCTCATACTAAAATTTACGACTCCTTCCCAACCAGTCGTGTTTTGGTTGATCGTTGTTGTTCTCGGGGCAGTTAATAGCTGTAATAATGGCTTGAGATTTTGAGTCGTGATTAGGGATGGAAATTACTTTTGCATTGAAATTTAAATTTACATATTATTTACGATATAATTTACAATGTCAAACCGAAGGTGGCCCGCCTCTTTACACATTTACATATCTTAAAAAACTAAAATAGCATCTCGAAGAGTCTTATTCTCAGAGTAGACAATGTATGTGCTATTGACTGTGTGCCGTTTGACAATAAATCAATAGCAGTTAAAATTGAAGTTGGGAGCTTTCATGCTTCTTAATTAGAGCAGATTGAGAAATGGCTTGTGTGGAGTTGCGAGATGTCTGAGAGTCCCAAAATTCGGCTTCGTTAGAAAGGGGGATATCAGACGCTGGAGTCCGCAACTAGATATCCACCTTTATAAGAAAAGATTCCGGATTGATTAAGAATCATGTTATACATCATCAGGGATACTCCCCAATCCCAATTTTAACTGCTATCGATTTATTATCAAGGGGCACACATTCGTTAGAATATTCTAGATATAGACGGCGATGCAATAATCTTAACAAACAATACCAACATTCTAGAAACTAAAGGATAAATAAATAAGCAATCAATAAATCAACTTCAGATAAAGAGAGAAATTTAAACTACTTTCGATTATTTTGATTATTCAATAATCATTGCCCAAACCGTGACATCCAATTTCTCTCTTCTGTTACTTTCAGATACGCAGTAATTCAGATTCGCAGTTTTTTTGATACGCAATACATCAGGAGAAATGTCGCTCAATTCTGAACACCCAACCCGAAAAGAATCCGCAAAATGTTTCCGTTTCCATAGAGCAATTCCGACAGTTGGAAAAACAATTTATCAAGCTGTTTGAAAACAAAAAAAAAGAAGCATAGATTCAAGAAGGGATATCATTTAGAAAGATCTTCCCCCAAAATGAAGGAGGCAATTTGAAGCCAACTAAGCTTCCAGAATTCTTAGGTGTTGGATCAGAGTACCTACCCAGCAAGGCGTGCTACAATTTTAGATACATTTCGTATGAATTGGCTTCTTTTTGGTAACAAAAATTCCGAATCATATAGCGAAATGCGGGAAGGCTGTTACAATTACTACCAAATATTTCCTTAAACCCTGTTAGTACAAAGAGAACGGGCAATAATAACAATGAAGAGGCAGACCCTGCCGCACTAGCAAAATATTTGATGATGAGGATGAGGAAATGCAATCTCTATGGGCATTAACGATGGAGAAAGACAAGAAATGGATACGTGCCCGTGAAGCAGTCAGAAATGGTGAAAGAAGCTTTCCTTCTGGTATCGCTCTAAAATTTAAAGTGAACATAGCTGAACATAGCTGAATATACATTAGCTGCAGATAAAGTGTTGAGGGGTAGATATAACAGAATATGGGCACCAGATTACGATTATCTGCGTATAGCAATACTACAATGCACTCACAATATTTATCTTGCAGGACATCCAGGAAAAGATACCATGATATGTATTCTTCTACAGCGATGGCTCTGGCTAAAGATAAGAGATTGTGTCTGAAGATTTTTCCGGAACTGTGATGTCTGTGGACGAACAACTGTATAGTGGTAAGCTTAAGCTGGATTTCTTCGTTCCCTATCTTTACCAGAATGATTTGGAAATAAACTAAAGTTCATTTCCAAGTCATTTGCCTCACATCATCTTTACTGTCCATCAGTTCAAACTATTTAACTCCAATCACAATGATATTTCCCTAGCAGCAATTAGCTATAAAAGAATTCACTCGTTAAAAATACAGCTGGCAATTTCCAATTATTTGTCTATGTATGACTAAAAGAATGAGAATTTCCAACACTCCTCCTGAGCGACGAGATTATCTACATTGAATTATCTGAATATTTGCTGAAGAAGTGGTCTAGCTTTTGAAAAATGGTAATGGCTTGGTGAGAATGTCAACCAACATTTGGGTTGTCGGTATATACTTGATATTGATTGTCCCTTTATTAACACAGTCGCGAACAAAGTGATATGCAACATCAATATGTTTTGTTTTTGTTGAATTAGCACCTTTTGCAATCGCAAGTGCACTCTGGTTGTCAGTAAATGTTAACGTACCATTCTCATCAATCAGTTCTCTAGCAACCTTCAGTTCGTTTAAAAATCCACAAATCCAAGTAGCTTGTTTAGAGGCTTCAAAAAGAGCTACATACTCTGCTTCTGCAGTCGAAGTTGATATAATCTTTTGACGTCGGGATTGCCAGCATACTGGTCCTCCGCCAATCATCAAAATATAGCCACTAACTGATCGCCTTGTTGTAATTTGACAGCACTGCATTTTACAACAATGCATG
>MCFK01009060.1:0-13772 GCA_003610855.1 Erysiphe neolycopersici | reverse complement strand
CGCGCAATTATTATCTTACCATCAGCTGGCGCAAATGAATATAACACTTATCCAATATCGTAATAGCGTAATAGCGTAATTGAAGAGCCAAGCTTTATATCAGCCTTCTTTCTCCCTGTGATATTTTCTGCCAATCAAAAGTTGAAGTCGGGAGCCAAAGTACATGGTACAAGCAAATTAGACTTTCTTTTCAAAATTCTTGCCTCTTGGTTTACCAGAAAACAATGCAGAAGTTTTCGAGAAGAAAATCTATCATACGAACTATATTTCCTCAACGCTTAGGGTGTCAAGCCCGCTCGATTACCTCCAAACCTCATCATGAGAAAAGGAAGAGCTGTTATCCAAGCCTATCCTATCACTGGGGCATTAATGCTCCGAGCTCAATTCAATTGATGAAAGCAGCAGAGTTCTTCCAGAGATCAAGTTCGAAATTCCTATGGTCTACAGAAAACTTTAAGGATATGCCATTTGGGGATGACTTTGGTGAAAGGCCTGAAGTATGTTTTTTGGGACGTTCAAATGTTGGGAAGTCAACTTTATTGAATACTCTACTTTGCCAACGATTAGCATTTACAAGTTCGAAGCCAGGTCGAACAAAACTGATGAGTGCATTCGCCGTAGATTCAACCAAAGCTATTGATAAAAAAAAAGATAAACTTATATTCCTAGATGTACCTGGGTATGGTAAAGGGGGTAGAGCTGATATCGGGCACCAGGTCATTAAGTATTTAAATAAGAGAAGACAGTTAAAACGAGTCTTTTTACTTGTAGATACGGAACATGGTATGAAGAATAGTGATAAGCAGATGCTTAATCTTTGCAAACAAATCAATGTTCCTTTTCAAGTTCTTCTTTCTAAGGTTGATAAAGTTATCACGTCAACAATAACTGAAGAAACTTCTAAATCGGGTCGTTTGGGTGAAATTATAGATCAAGTGAAAGACGCCATTGGTAATGAATCTATAGAAAATGGACTAGCTTTTGGAGAGATAATTCCATTCAGTTCAACTAAATGGATGTTTGGAAGGAGGTTGGGTATCAATGAAGTCAGACATGCTGTTTTAAGAGCTGTAGGCTTCGAGTATCAGGAAGCGCGACATAGACTGAATCCTGAAGACATAATAACCTACGATCAACTTTTCCCTTCGGAATCCCACAATGATGAATAGAGACAACGACAATTCTGAGTACGACTAAGTAATCTTGTGTATCAAATATTTGGCATGGTAAGATGGAAATCTTGATTTGCCTCTGGTGCAAGTATACAAACAATCTAAATTTCATCATGGGAGAATCCTCCTCGTAAATATTCCGCCGATGTACATACCTTATTGTGGGCTATCGTCAAGTGATACGTTCAAAAATATTTCATCCAGGTATCGCGCATCTACACAAGCCTCAATTCGAATTCTTTCCATTGGCCATGAATACTGTTAAATCTTTGGTTACTGTAATCGGCCTCAGTTGTATTTTTAGTGTAGTACGTTCCATGATCTCATCACTTTGTGGCTTTAAAGCCTAGGGCTTTGTATCCGTAACGGCGTCTTTTGACATGAAATTCCTCTGTAATAATCCTAGTCATATTTGTTTGGTCTTGTAGTCTACCGTATTTCTTTAACTATTCTCAAGCCCTAGAAATACGCATTGGCTCCTAATGCTGCTAAATGAGATCTGTTAAGAGTCTGACTAATGAATTGATAACTGACTCCCTTGAGGGACAATATTTTATTACTATCTTTTTTTTGCTCTTTTAGATATATCCGTGCTACTAATTTTATATAATTTCTTTCTATCACTATGACCAAACTTTTTAGAATAGCGAGGATCGTCATATACTTGTGGATATAAGAGGATGGCATTTTCCAATTGATTGTGATAAATATGAAACTTACAAGTGGAAGTAAAGTTGCGGCAAGTAGGTGAGGAATGGCTTTTAGTGATCTGTACCGTTCAGCCACCCATGACTACATGATCAACTTTTTTTTATGCCCAGTATTAATACTATGCCAAGAATAATGTCAGCATTACGATCCCTGAATACATCGTTATGATTAGTCGATTCACTCCTAAGTGCGGAATTGTCAAAGTTCAGACTTCTGTTTACTAGATATAAGTTAAGAAAAGAGTTGAAAATAACTATCAGAATTGCCTTGTTGACTACTACGATAAAACATCGCCGCATCTGACCACAGATTTTCTTACACTCGATTTTAAGACTGGGAAGCTATTTGTTCACAGATATATGTCACGTGGTATCATACTTCTCTCATTAAGCTAGATATGTCAGTTCATTAATGTAGATTTCAGAAGGGCAGTCTCATTTCATTTCGATATAGTTCCGAGCTGGTTTTAAATT
The DNA here is from genome assembly GCA_003610855.1 of Erysiphe neolycopersici. Taxonomy (NCBI): domain Eukaryota; kingdom Fungi; phylum Ascomycota; class Leotiomycetes; order Helotiales; family Erysiphaceae; genus Erysiphe; species Erysiphe neolycopersici. The sequence continues at coordinate 11,416 of MCFK01009060.1, read as the reverse complement.
CTACTCTTTTTTTCGAGATCAGTTTCTATCTTTTACTCGCATAACACTCTCTGTGGGTCAAGACAAATCTCCTGCTAGCTACGGTGTTCGTGCCGAAAGCCTAGCCTGACGTAGGAACAGTAGCCTCAGAATCTAGAACTGTTCTAAGAGCGAGTCTTAATTTGGATTTATATAGTCGCACTTCTTATAAACTCCCGAGAAAGGTCCGAGGCTACCTTCAGCGATGTCGAAAGTAATACGGAGTGTCAAAAATGTCACCAAAGGATACTCGACCGTGCAGGTTAAAGTGCGAAATGGTGCATATTCACCAGAGACAATTCAGAATCTCACTAACTTCACGTAGCTACTAGCAATGATCCTTGGGGTCCAACGGGACAAGAGATGAGCCAAATCGCTCAGATGACCTTTAATAAGTACGTTGTAAAAAACAGGTCTTAGAAAAACAAGTCTTTAATAGATTCTAGCATTAATGACTTTTATGAAATTATGGATATGTTAGACAAGCGATTGAATGATAAAGGAAAGAACTGGAGACATGTACTTAAAGCCCTTAAGGTGCTAGACTACTGTCTGCATGAGGGCTCAGAAGTCGTGGTTACTTGGGCGCATAAAAATATATATATAATCAAGACCTTGCGAGAATTCCAGTATATAGATGAAGATGGTCGCGATGTTGGTCAAAATGGTTAGAGATCTGAGTAGGGTGCTTTATTCTTTGCTGATAAAAAAACAGTTCGTATCTCGGCTAAAGAGTTAACATCCTTAATTCTGGATGAAGATAGATTGCGCACTGAACGTAATGATAGAAGAAACTGGAAGTCAAGAGTCACAGGAATAGAAGAATTTGCTCCCTCGCATGATGAGTCGGTGCGACGAAGTCGACCCCATCGACAACAAAAGGCAGATGAAGAAGATGCAGAATATAGATTAGCTATCGAAGCAAGTAAATATCAAGAAGAAGAAGATCGCAAAAGGAGGCAAAGTCAAAGGGATGGTCCTGATGATGAAGATCTTGCCAAGGCAATTAAACTCAGCAAAGAAGAAGAAGAACAGCGGCGAAGGGAGCTTGAAGAGCAGAATGCCTTTTCGTTGTTTGATGATGATCCAATTCAAATTCCTCAGCCCACGGGATTTAATCAAGGGTATCAGCAACAAACTCAAGTAGACTGGGCTGGTAATCCCATTGGCCCTAGTATACCACACCAAACAGGTCACTTGGGAAATATGTACACTGGCTTCAGTCCACAACAAACAGGCTTTCAACCAGAATCTACAATCTATCAAAATTTGTCTGTACCTCAGCCGAATGCATTTGATCCATTTGGACAGCAACAGTTGCAGCCGCAATTAACAAGCTACAGTCCTTACACTCAACAAAATCCAAATACTTTTCTTCAACCAAATCAGCCCGAAGCATTAATACCTCCTGGTACAAACAACCCATGGGCTACTGGAAACCAGAACACAAATCTATCGGCCCTTAAACCCACACCAACAGGCTCCAATAACCCTTTTGCCGCTTCTTTTAGCAGACCACAATCATCAACAACCCCTACAAAACCCAAATTGTCGACTTTACGAGAGAAACAAAGTGCATCATTTAGTAGTCCTTCTTTCAACCCGATCAGGTCATTCTCACCACCTCCAATGCCTACTCAACCAGCAAGAGACGTCAATCCTCATCATGAAAAACTAAACGCATTACTCGCAACTGGTGAGGGAATAGATACATTTGGTAATACTGGTGATTTGCGTATTCCTGCTCAGCACACAGCACCAGGTACATTTGTTAATAGCGCCGGCGCAGGACTTACCCGTCTCACAGCATCAAAAACGGGAAACAACCCATTCTTACAAAATCAGTACACGGGAATGCCACCAACACAACATCAGGGAAAATTTTCCAATGAAGTTAGAAATGTGCAGCCCCAAGTACCAGCATTGACAGGACCAGCTGGTATGGCTGCTGGCTATGGAAATCAATCAAACAATCTTTTTGGATCAAGAACACAACCGAATAGCGGTCAAGGAGACCTGATACAATTTTAATCCAATTCAACCAATTAAATTTATAATTCGTTAATTGTCGACGAGGCATGTTATCTCCAATGTGATTAGTTGCAATTATTAGCCGAATTGCGTTCATGCTGGAGTTAACATCTTGAGATAAAAAAGCAGGGGATATCTAAAAGCCCCTATCACTGAGTATTCTCAGTGTGATCACACAGATGGCTACTTTAAATAATTGCTTCAATTATCTTGAGAATAGTGATAATTTTTTCATGGCATTGAATTTACCAAGAAACTAATCTTGAAATAAAAGAAAAGTTGAATCTTGGGTTTAAATCACTTACGCCCAGACTCCGCGCTCCTAGTATCCTTCCAAAACTCTCATTAGTCATAGATAGAATATTCCTTTTCCGTAGAAACCTCAAACAAATAATCAGAAGAAACGGATATGAATCTTATTTATCCCATACATATGCCTAAAAACTCATCTGGTCCGACACCACCTTTTCCTTCGAGATCAAATTCTTCTATCATAGAAACTAATTCATCTTCATCCAGTGCTTCTCCTAATTCCTGAGAAACCCGACGTAAATCCTCAATACTGATCATTCCCTTATCATCGATGTCGAATAATTTGAAAGCTCGAATAATTTCTTCTTTGGGATCCCGTTCTGCGATCAATTTTGCTGCAATATTTTGAAAAGCAGGAAGACTGAGTAGTGTCCGGGATGTAGGTGTAGAATTTGTACTCTTTCCGTGCCCTAGCGCTTGACTAGGCTGTGGGGTCCCGTGTGTTTTAAGGTGGCTAACTATGACTGATTTTGATAGATCAAAGCCGAGAGCTTTTAAGGCAACTTTAAATTCGTGATAATCAATATGTAGGTCTTTATCTAAATCGAATAGAGCGAACTATATTTTTTGTAACTTAGGGTCAGATTCTTTGAAGGCTACGAAATATTATGAATTTCCAAAGAAAGTAATTTATAATAATAAACTTAATGAGTAATACACGTACAGCCTCATTTATTTCTTCCCGCTGCTCTTCATTTATACTGTTCATGAAGCTTGAAGCTCCAGTCTGGCCAAGAGAGGCGCGGTCGCGTTCGATGCGATTTTGATCCCGAACTAGGTTCGCAGAAGGAAGTTTGATTTGGTTTTTATAGTTCCTTGAGGAGAAACCTGGATGTGGTTGTTGGGATGTTGATGCCATATTCATAATCTTTTTGATCTCATCTCATATCTATCTCAAATTTCTTCTATGTTGACATGTGCTAATACTATTGTAAACAACACATTGGTTTCTAAAATGCGATGGATTAGTAAGCAATGAGTGGCTGAATTGAGCATCGATCGGCAATGTCGTTCTGTTGATTTTTTCCAAAAATGGAATATCTTATGCGGAAGACGCACTAGAGCCACGAATAGATCGTTGTTCAATCAATTCCGAGCTTAAGAAATAAACCTCGTAAATCACAATTTTTATTACACGACAGACAACTTCAATTGATAATTATTCTGAGGAACTTGCATACTTACAACATCATCACTCCTTCTAATTCTAATTTGTTGTATATTTGAAAACCAACATTGGAGGGTTTGACGTAATAATTCTAATCTTCTGTCCAATCAATCACGGCAAACCTTTCTCACAATCATCTCCCAAGTTATTTTGAAGCCAAATCTCGACAATTTTTAAATGCTTCTGACGCTTAATCCAATGTTTTCGCTTGCTAGTTTTCAATAAGCGCGGAAAGATTTTTATCTCCTCACCGAATCCATTATTCACGCGTCTTTGAGAAGAGTTTTAAGTGTAAAGCCTCAGTCGCGATCGTATTGAGACAACTCTAATCTTTATTTCTTTTTTATCAGTAAAATACCCATCATTATGTCGGGATTTGGTGCATTCGGTGGCTTTGGCCAGAATAATAGCAATAATCAACCAGCGGGAAGCACTGGCTTTGGTGCGTTTGGTACTGGCACAAGTACAAATACAGGTGAGTTTCGAAAAAATATCCATCTAAATTAGTTTTTAAAATCATTTAAATCCGATATACACATACTCTTTGAAATCATCGAAGAGAATATTCCCTGATCCTGAACGTTTTTGGCACAGGTTTTGGCACGCCAGCCACTGGTTTCGGCTCTACCGGCTTTGGAAATACAAGTACCTTTGGCTCAGCAACAACAAATGCGTTTGGCGCAGCTAAGCCATCAGCTTTTGGTACGCCTGCAGCACCCGCAGGGGGGCTTTTCGGTAATAATAGTTCAACAACTGGAAGTAATTTTGGATCTGGAACCTTTGGATCTGCTGCTACTACGACTCCAGCTTTCGGCTCTAATACCACTGGAACAGGACTTTTTGGAGGTAAATAACTATCTGAAGCCCCTGGACTACTTTTCCTTACAATCTGACGCTTATAGTAGCAACAAGTACACCTTTCGGGGGATCTGCTGCAACGACCACAACTTCTGCGTTTGGTGCGCCGGCAACAACAGCAATTACTCAGGCAGGAATCACAGAATGTCAGGGAACTGGAAGTGTCGCATTTCAGGCCTATGTTGAAAAAGAGCCAAATAGCAGCACCAATCAACAAAATTCCTTCCAAAATATCGCCTTTCAAACACCTTATCAAAAATTTTCCATGGAGGAATTAAGACTAGCAGATTATAATCAAGGACGCCGGTTTGGAAACGCAAGTAATCAGCCAGGAGCATTCGGGCAAACTAATTTTAGTGGCTTTGGAACAAATAACACTGCCTTCGGCTCTACAACAAACACAACAGGTGGTAATATGTTCGGCTCAGTTGCAACAAACTCACCCTTTGGAACTAACACACAATCCAATTCTGGCTTCGGCACCAATGCATCAACTAATAGTACTGGGCTTTTTGGAGCAAAACCTGCCACAGGAGGAATATTCGGCTCTACTCAACCCTCCGGCGGCTTATTCGGTAACTCTTCAAATACGGGGTTTGGTACTACAAACTCTAATTTGTTCAACTCATCTAATACTGGTGGGTCATTGTTTGGACAAAATGCTGCTACTGCCAAACCTGCTTTTAGCTTTGCGAACCCAACTAATACTACTTCCACTAATACCTTTGGCACATCATCTACACCTGGATTATTTGGAAGTACAGGAACCTTTGGTAGTAATAATCAACAGCAACCTGCATCTACAGGATTTGGAACGCAGCCAGCGACTACTAATGCATTTGGCGGCTTTGGCACAAATAATTCACAGTCTGGAACAACCTCTCTTTTCGGTAACGCTCAAGCTAAACCTGCTGGTGGCCTCTTTGGTGCGCCTGCTTCTAATACTAACTCTACCAGTCTTTTTGGTAGTGCTCAAACTGCCCCTAGTACGAATCTTTTTGGAGCTTCGAATACTACTCAAAACAGTGGCGGTCTTTTTGGAAGTAAGCCAGCAACCTCAGGCACAGACAATATTTTTGGCAGTGCAAACAATAATCAAGCTAACACTGATGGAAGCATCTTTGGTGGCTTCGGCAATCAGAACCAACAACAATCGAGTGGCCTATTTGGAGGTCTCAATAATAATAACAATAGTTTTCAGCAAAAGCCCTCAATTTTTGGAACTTCCCAAGTAGGAGGAGGTAATAATGCATTTGGCAATTCTGGAACGCAACAACAAAACTCCCCATTCGGGGGCTTTAATAATCAATCACAACAACAACAAAACAATAATTCGATTTTCGGTAACAGTAATTCTCCATTCTCTACTCAAAATCAACAAGTTCCACAATCTCTAACAGCTAGTATTGGTGATAATACAGCTTACGGTCTTCAATCGTTGTTTTCTGATATAGCTGCAAATCAGGTTAGTAATCCAGGACCTATTGCCACACCGCTTTCTGGAAACCGTAATTCTGGTGGGCCAAAAACTGCTGCGTTACCTCTATATAAATTAAATTCTGGCTCTGCATCACGTTTTTCAACACCTCAGAGACGTGGATTTGGATTTTCATACAGTGCATATGGGTCACCAGCAAGCACCACCAGCACAGCAAGCACTCCAGGTGCATTCAGTAATGCATTGCTTGGTACTGGCTCTTTTAACCGCACCTTGAGCAAAAGTATGTCGACTAGCAGCCTTCGACGAAGCTTCAATACCGAAGATAGTATACTAGCCCCAGGTGCTTTCTCTGCAAGCCCAAGGAATAGAAGTCTTGGTGGTACAGGAAACGTTAAAAAATTGACTATAAGTAAAAATATTAAATCAGATCTTTTTAATCCACTAGCTACACAGTCTCAGGCAGCAGCTCATACCAACTCCTCTGGGATCCTAAAAAAACGTGTATCTTTTGATGCAAACATAAATACAAATGCCAACTTCAATAGTAATGGAATTTCCAGCCCGATGAAGCAGCATAATGTTGCTGCTCCTAGCTCTACCGAACTTGGCTACATGCGTCCTCATTCCAGTGGTAATAATTCCAATACAATATTTTCTTCCTCGAACTTAGATTCAGAACCAGTTCCAAATAGTAACAATCAATTAGCTATTGTTAGAGAAGAGGAGGCTCTTGACCCCGGAGATGCTACTGCATTAGAATTAATGAAGGATAAGAATCCTGGTGACTACTGGATGAGTCCTAGCAAAGCAGATCTTGAAAACATGAATCGTGTTCAACGACAAAGGGTATCCAATCTCATCGTAGGACGTTATGGCGTTGGCTCTGTTCAATTTGATGTTCCAGTAGACCTTACATCCATCAATTTAGACGATATTATGGATGGCATAGTAAAGATAGAAGTTCGTCAAGTAACTGTTTATCCTGATAATCATAAGAAGCCTCAAATGGGCAAGGGCCTCAATGTACCTTCAACAATTACATTAGAAAACTCCTGGCCACGTAAGAAAGATCGTAAAACACCACTTACCGATCAGTCTGGGATTCGCTTACAGAAGCACATTGAAAAGCTTAAAAAGGTAGAAGATACAGAGTTTGTTGACTATGACAAGGCCACTGGAACATGGACCTTCAGAGTTCCACATTTCACCACCTACGGCTTCCCAGAAGAAGATGAAGAAGATGATGCAGAAGATACTGTGTCTCCAAATGACAATCTTCTAACCAGAATCTCTAATAATTTTAATTCTTCATTTACGTCAACTTCTCAGTTATCTCGAAGTGAATATGACCCTGAAGACACATTTGAATTTAGAAAAACAAAAAAAATTCTGCCTGGAACTTTTGACTCTCAGGATGTCTATGAAGATCTTGAGGATGGAGATGAATTAATTGAGCAAGAATCTTTTGCAGATGATCAATCCATGTGCTCTCAGTCTGACATCACGACTGAAGAACTGACAGACCCAGACGATGTAATGGATGATGGAGAATCTGTAAGTATTATGGATCAAGCAATAGTTGGTAGCTTTATCGAGAATGAGAATAGCATGGATCTTATTGACCCGGAAAGCCCCAATTTTCATCTAAAATCTATGAATGAAACCACTGGCGCCCTAATTAAATCGCAACCCGAGGGATTCACAAGCTATGGCTCTCCATTGAGGCAAAGATTTTTACCTTGCGATGATTGGATTAGTACCTTGCAGGCTACAGTCAGTCCTAGAAAGAAAGACCGTGCATTATTGAAAAGTCTTATTCAATCTCAAGATGAACTAGAGCAGTATAGTACCGAACAACAAGCATCACCAACGCCAGCGAAGTCTAAACTTGATTCTGATAGGCGAGGGTTTTCTACTAGCATCGATTTGATGAATTCTCTTTTCGGACAGACAAGTAGCCCAGTAAAATCTTCCAAAGTTTTCAAGAAAGGTGGAGAATCCGAGGTTTGTAATTCTCCTATCCATTCATGTATTGACGATAGTTAAATGAACTGGCATAATATGCACATCTAATTTTGTATGTAAATAATAGTTAAGCAATTTACTAAGCATTGTGTTCATATTTAGTGGCAACGTGCAAAAAGATCTGAAATATGTGATATAGACAATCTTCAAACAGCTGACAAGGAGAGTTTGTTCCATAATTCAATGAAACCAAGATGGGGACCTGATGGTACTTTAATATACGCAGCACCACTGCTTGGTAAAGGTTCCCAAATCAAAAATGATCTACTTGTTGGGCTAAAAAGACAAATTGTGTCTGAACATAGAGATGTTCGATTTGCAAAATTCTCTAATGAGGCATCAACTGACTTACTGAAAAAACATAAAGAAATAACAATTATTGATGATAAAAATGATATTCCTCAGGCAGTACTTTCTGAAAATTTATCATTCACCGATTTTCTTGATGACAATGTACCGAAATATGAGAAACTCGTCTGGCAATTAGCTAGCATTCTTTGGGATCCAATAGATGTACCTAAGGAACTTTGTGAAATGCCACATATAGAATCTCGTATTAGAAAGAGCAATCTTTCTAAGTTTTGGGAAAAGATAGTAGACGATGCTTCGTCTAGACAGGTCGCTTTAGCGAGAAGTTGTGAGGAAAAAGCTATAGCTTGTCTATCAGGGCATAAAATTGATGATGCATGCTCTAATCTAGTCACCGCTGGTAATATGCGGCTTAGTACACTAATTGCATTAATTGGTAGTAAAGATAGTATAAAAAGTGATATGCAAGCACAACTCGATGCATGGCGTAAATCACAAATGCTATCAGAAATGACACAATCCATTAGAGCTCTTTATGAATTAATGGCGGGTAATGTATGCGTATGTGACGAAGTTAAGGGGCCACCTGAGGATCGAGTTGAATCATTTTCGATTTCTAAGCGGTTCGGCCTCAACTGGCGTCAAGCATTTGGACTTCGACTATGGTATGCTATCGCAGTTGACGAGCCAATAGAAACTGCCGTGGAGTGCTTTGCGAATGATCTTTCTACTAGTAAAGAGGAATCATGGCCTAGCCCGTGGTATATTGAGCAAAAGGCACCGGAACTTTGGCAAGATCCTTATGCTAATGAACGTCAAGACTTGCTCTGGGGTATCTTAAAGCTTAGTACATTCGAGGACTCTGATTTAGAAGATGTTCTTCGACCCGAAAACTCTCAACTCTCGCCTATGGATATCCGATTATCATGGCAACTTAGCCAAGCCATTTTATCGCTTGGCTCGATTAAATTTACTAGTGATGATGATATAAAATCCGATCAAACGACTCTCTCGTTCGCTTCTCAGTTGATTAATGAGGATAATTGGCTTGATGCTACATTCGTGCTTCTACATCTTTCATCACCTATTGCTAGGCTGATGGCTATTAAAGATAATTTGGGCCGTAACGCCGGTCATATCGGAACAGTCGATTGTACCAACTTTAAAACATTAACTCAGGGCTTTAAAATACCGGCAGCGTGGATTTGGGAGGCTAAGGCTCTTTACAAGCGAAGTGTGGAAAAGGATCCAAGAGGTGAAGTTGAATGTTTAATTAGGGCAGGCTCTTTCAATGAAGCTCACCAAACATTCTCTCGAATGGTAGCTCCTAAGGCTATTGTAGAGCTAGATTATAAATCTATAAGCATATTATTAAAAGATTTTGAAGGAAAGGATAAAATAATTGGAGATTGGCCTTATGGTGGAGGCCTTTACACTGATTTTCTAACATTAGTTGAAAGCCAAGAAATGAGCACTTACCCAGAGGATGATTTAGTCCTCGAGAGACTATTATGTGGACTTCCATGTTTAGCAGAAGAGTCACGACATCCTAACTTTATTGAAAGTGTTGCTGTTAAATCCATGAGTGACGTAGTTGCCAAAACTGTGCTTTCAATGGCGAAAAATGGAATGGTAAGTCTCTCTTTTTTTTATATTCCAATAAAGAAGTGATTATACACTAAAATCGAGCTTGTATGCTGACCCTTATTCCTTCATGGATTCTAGAAAACCGCTCTCGCTAAGATCCTAAATCTTCCACTCACTGAAGATAAATATTTGAAATACTCTATGGAATTAAGCTCGGTGTACTTTCGTGATACAATGGCCAACCTCGCATAACTAATAATTGCGAGGCTGAAAGGGACAAACGATTTTTTTTTTAATGTTTTACATACCCATTTTTTAAATGGTAAGAGGAGTCTTTGATTTTAATTTGATTTTTTGTGTTTTCAGCGAAAGAACTTCTTATTTATTTGGCTTTTTTAATCTCCCAAGCAATCATTCTACATGATCATACTTGCAGTAGTGGAAAGGAATTGTCCCATCTAGAACGAACGAGCAGGGCTCTAATAGAATTATCAATTACTCGGGTATCCGTGTATTATCATAATTAGACAAAAAAATACTTCACCATCAACCCCCCTGCCTCCATTAATAATATCCACATTAACTGAAGTTATTTCTTTCTTTGCCTAGTAATTCTATTGGGATTATATCCAGAAGATAAGTTGGAACTTAATAACAAAAATCTATTACACACGAGCGCTGCAGAGCACCTTGGTGGTAGGCAATGTTTGAAAAGACACATTTTCTTACTACTCAGAAGCAAATCCATTCTGATAAGTAGTACAACTTATTTTTCGGGCTCCCTATTTTCTTCATTCACTGTACACTAAAGTCAAGTAATTTTATAATTTTACAAAGATGCCAACACACCAGATAGATTACAGAGTAATCGGATTTTCCCCAGAGATTAATAAGTTCCAGGAGCCCTCCCTATCTATCCTTTTTTTTTTTTTTTCAATTATGATTTAATCTGTTACAATCCCCAGTTTCACGACTTGGACCTTACGTCATATATAATCACGTGAAATCGTGTAGTCTAGCTCATTTCCTTTATTTACTTTTACCAGCCTGGTCAGGCTCAAGTATAAACATATTTCGCTGATCTCATTTCCTTGTACTACAACTTTGTAAATAGGCTTTATATATAGAACATTAAATGCAACGACTTTGTAAGTGCTTACACCCACTCAATTACTAGGTAGTTATCTATCTATCTATCTAGCATTTCATTCATACATATTATTACTCAAAAGGGGAGAGAGATTATTTAAGGTACAACCAAAAAAGCTTGGCCAAGTGAATCGTTGAATGAGTAAGTCTTGCCATTGTTTTTTTAATATTACATGGTTAACGTTGAATGGCAAGTTATAAAGCAGCGAAGAAGGGATTTTGTTGTATCCATATTCTTAACTCTTATCGAGTTCAAAAAAAAAAAATAATAATAAGCCAAAAAAAAAACTTCTCTCTGGTCCGCCCATATACATGAGTGAGTGAGCGAAAAGACAATAAACAGAACAAGTTCCGATAAGAAAAATAAAATACATTCCTATGTCTGTCTTCTTTTATTCAAATTGTTAGTCATGCTTACTTACATCAGCGCTCCACCGTGGCAGGGCGTTTCCCTGACATCGATATTGATATTCCCCATCACTAGATGATGTTACTACTGTGAAAGGCAATCAACAACA
>MCFK01009046.1:4375-17856 GCA_003610855.1 Erysiphe neolycopersici | reverse complement strand
TAAGGGGAGGGGGATTGGGGATAGGGGGAATAGAGGAAGGTTCATTGCTCGTGTCCGTCGGAAGGGCTTGAGTTTCTTGAGTAATATCCATTGAATCAGTCATTCTTTTATCATATCCTTTGTATGAATGTTGATGTTGAATAACTTTGCAATTATGCTTAAATCTCGAATTGAGGTATCTCAATTTATCGATCTTTACCCATTTTCCTAAATTCTATTTATAATGCCTCAAAAGATTTGCGATCCTCTACATAAATATAGAGATATGGACAAGAAGTAACAGAATCATTTCATAACTAAGCTTCCAAAATATATTTCAATCTTTTAATTTTAAAGATTATTTATAGAGCAAGACTTGAAAGGCAAGCAGGAGTTGTAGCAAGCTATTGTTTGTTCTTGCTAGCCTTAACCGCCAGTTCTGAGGATCTCTGTTATTGATGAGGAAAATAACCAATCTTTAGCCTAACTTCCATTCTGTCGCTTAAAGATGGACGAGACCATGATCTCAATTGCGTTAGCACAAGCAAAATAAAGTAAGCTACCATCACTGAGAACTTCTCTAAGAACTTCTTTAAGAAATGAGTATATTTAAATTTGCAAATCAAGAGCGTTTTCGAAAATTATTGATGGAATTATTTCTGGTTGACATGCTGAAATAATTCCGAAGCATGAATTGACGATCTTCCGGGTATGACAAATGGCTTCAAGATGCTCGTACTTGCATTTGCACTTAAATCTGCTTGTTTATTTTATTATTCGAATATGAGAGGAGACCCTGTCGAACCTGACATATCTTCAAATCATTTTCATGTTTCCAAGAAATTAATTAGAGAACTTATAAGTACTAATGTCGACTTCCCCGGAGCCATTTTTTATTGTTTGGACTTATATGTCTTGATACGGCTCGCTCTATTTATAGGTCCAGATGCTTAGCTTATTGTGTTGGCTATACAGGGAACAACACCCTTAACATTGTACGACGTCATATCAACATTTTTTTGGCTCAAATAAATTATTTGTTAACCGCCATCTTAATTATTCAAAATGCCGTCGCATCTTATATGAATGAGATGTGTATCTTGAAAATTCATTTCGATTGAGACCATTTCTCTCTTGCCGCAAGGACATTTTTTCTTCTCGTTTTTACTGATTTTAATACCATCTCTTCTCCCGCGCTCAAAACTCAAGAATTTTTAAAGTCCAGTTTACGAACTAGCTTCTACTAACTGAGAAATTATGTCTCTCAATCAGGCTGTTCATTTCTCTGGATATGAAATAGAAAACCAAGTTACAAGGCGTCGGGATGTACCTAGAGTTCCTACAAATGAAGCAGTGACAGATGTTAATCTGGAAGATGATAAGAAAATTCGTACTAGAAATGTAGGATTCTAACTCCAAGTTATTGAAATTGCTTTTAAAACTCTTGCTAATATTTCAATTAGTTGCCTAAAAGTTTCTGGAAATTTATTGATGAATGGGAGTTCTCTATTACAACTATTATCTTTTCCTTCTTTGCCTTCTTCACAAGGTTATATAAAATCGGACTATCTCCGATTGTAACGTGGGATGAGGCACAGTAAAATCTGCTCTCCGTTCTATTCCACGCAATAACTGATTTGATACAGCTTTGGCAAATTCGGCTCTCATTACATCAAGCGAGAGTTCTACTTTGATGTTCATCCCCCCCTTGGAAAAATGCTCGTTGGCCTATCTGGATACTTAGCTGGCTACAATGGAACTTATGAATTCAAGTCTGGCGAAAAATATCCAGCTGAGCTTAACTATTCCTTTATGCGAGCTTTCAACGCCTTTTTTGGTGCTGTGTGTGTTCCCTTAGCATATTTTACAGCACGGGAATTAGGCTTCAGACGGCCAGCTACCTGGCTAGTTGCTTTGATGGTACTCTGTGAAAATTCTTATACAACTATAAGTAGATTTATTTTGTTGGATTCGATGCTGTTGTGTTTCACATTTACAACTGTTTTATGCTGGGCAAAATTCCATCGTCTTAGGGAACAAAGTTTTAGTATTGAGTGGTTTTCGTGGCTCTTCTTGACCGGACTTAGCATCGGATGTGTTACTAGTGTTAAATGGGTTGGCCTTTTCTGCACTGCTTTAGTAGGGATTTATACAGCCGAAGACTTATGGAACAAATTTGGTGATACAACGATGCCCAAGGCAGGCTAGTCCCTAACCCAATTACTGGCCCATACTAACAACCATTAAGGTTGAGCTCATTGCCCATCTTGGTGCGAGGGTTTTTGGTCTTATAGTCCTCCCAATTTTGATCTATATGCTTTCGTTTGCTCTTCATTTTACTTTTTTAACAAATACAGGCCCTGGTGATGCTCAGATGAGCTCTCTTTTTCAGTCAAATTTAAAAGGTTCAAATGTAGGACAAGATAGTCCACTTTTAATAGCGTATGGCTCCAGAGTTACGATCAAGAATATGGGATATGGTGGTGGGCTTTTACATTCTCATATTCAAACTTATCCCGAAGGATCTAAACAACAACAAGTTACATGTTACCATCATAAAGATAATAACAATGAATGGTGGGTCTATCCAAATAGAAGCCAGCCTGAACTTGATGCAAAGGCTCCGATACAGCTCGTTAATGACAACGACGTTTTGCGATTTATTCACTCACAAACTGGTCGTAACCTTCATTCTCATGAAATACAAGCACCATTATCAAAGACTCATCGAGAGGTTTCCTGCTACGGTAATACAACTGTCGGTGATGAGAAAGATCATTGGAAAATTGAAATATTAAGAGATAGTGTCTCAAATGACCTTTCCAAATTAAGAACATTGACAACGTCTTTTAGAATTCGACATGCCGTCTTAGGCTGCTACCTTCGTGCTGGAACCCAAAACCTACCACAATGGGGATTCAAGCAAATTGAAGTAACTTGTGACAAAAAGAATAATTCAAGAGATGTATATACACATTGGAATATTGAATCACATTGGAATGACAGACGTAAGTCTTTAATTACCTATTAATGCTATTTTTGACTCGTTTAGTTCCTGCCGCCAATGCTAGAGCCTATAAGTCTCCCTTTCTCCAGGATTTTATTCATTTAAATGTAGCAATGATGAATTCAAATAATGCACTAGTCCCCAATCCCGATAAGCAGGATAATCTTGCATCTAAGTTCTGGCAATGGCCTATACTTCATGTAGGTCTACGCATGTGCAGTTGGGATGATTCGACTATCAAATATTTCCTTCTAGGAAATCCATTGGTCTATTGGTGCTCTACTTTCTCTCTCGTTGCCGTCATTCTACTGATTATATGGTATCTTGTTCGTTGGCAACGTGGATATAATGATCTTAAGCCAACGGATATTGATCATCTACATTATACGGCAATTTATTTTCTAATAGGATGGGTTCTACACTACCTACCATTTGTCGCAATGGCTCGAGTAACTTATGTTCACCACTATTATCCTGCCCTCTATTTTTCTATTTTAAATTTTGTCTTTCTAATTGATTGGATTCTCAGAGGTCGACGAAGTAGTATTCAATACATTACTTACGGTGTATTATATGCGACCACCATTGGGCTTTATATTTACTTCATACCTATATCATGGGGTATGGTCGGTCCTAACAATAAATATAGGTATTTGAAATGGTTCGAATCATGGAAAGTAGCAGATTAAAGATGGCTAATTTTGGCTTTTCAAAAAAACCCTTAATCATCATTGATTTTCATCATCCAGTCTCATTAAGGATTTAAATATACGTTCAATTTGCCAAAACAAAATCTACACTATTAAATGTTCTGTTCAGAACTCAACAGTAGATCATACCTGAGGCTACTGTTTGGTTTTGCCAAAGTAATTCGGGGGATCAAGATAAATAAATTGTTTTATTCGTCTGAAAACACATTCAACATAAATCAGATCAGTTTTAATCTCTCGTCTTCATTTACAAGAAGTTCGATCTATGCTCGGACTCTTCGCTAAAAATTTGGCTACTGACTGTATCAAAATTAAAAACTTGACATTCATATAGATAACAGCTTTGTATCATAGAAAAATTATCAACGCTTTAATAAAAATTTTTTGTGACCTTGACTGGAAGAATTTCATATACGAATATTGATATCAACGGTACGTTATCATTAACGCATCGAGAAAATACGTTAGGCAATTCAAAGGTTAAATTTCAACTGCAGCGAGCTTGATCTTCATTTCATCAATATTATCACTTGCTTTCAACTGAACAGTTGGCGCTCCAAATGCTTCCTTAGCCATTTTTGATAGGCGCTCCTTGATTTGGTCATCGTCGGGATCCGATTCGTCACTTTCACTCTCGTCGCTTTCATCACTGTCGTCACTTCCAAGTGAATCTAAACCCCAATCATCTTCTGAGGCAGATGTTCCACCAAGTTTTTCCTTGCGATCTAATAATAGCTGTTGTAGAACTTCAACATTTTTATTATTACCATTAAATCTGTTACCTTCTATTCCAACTTTCCTTAAGTTGGGTAGTGAGTCTCGCGCCATATTGACTAATTTTTCAAACACGATGGAATTAAGCTGATTATACTGTAGTTGCAAAACCTCCAATTTCTGATTTTTTCCCTTCGCCAAGGCTTCAACAAGCATGACATTTCCTTTTGCTCCAAGCATGCAATCTCCGATGCCTAGTTCTTGTAACTCGGTCCAGCCTGTAACGACATTGGCTAAAGCACTTGATCCTTTATTTAAGAATGTATTGTCTTCCAAGTCCAATACCCTGATTCCTTTTGCATGCTTTAAACCATCCTTTAGAAGATAGTAGATTCCAATTGACCTTATCCCATTTTGAACCATCTTAACTTTCTTAACACTTGTATGTAAACTGTAAACTTTTGCCCAGGCCATCATGCTAGCCGATTCTAAGCGATTACGGCCACATATAATAGTCTCCAAATCTGGAACCTCGATGCCCGCTTTCCGCGCCTCAGTTTTCTTAGCATGTAGCTTGACTAGAGCTTCAGCAATTTTAATACCTGTTTCTGGACCGAGACCATTGTTATTCAAAATTAGATGCCGAAGAGGAATGTGAGATGAGAGAAATTCAATCAAAGGGACTGAAGTATTAAGACCAAAGGCATTATCGTTAAGATTGATCTCGTAAAGGTTTGGAAGGGTAAGTAAAGCCTGAAGGAGATATGTTATAGCTTTAGGAATTTCAGAGAGTAATCTGCCCGTGAAAATATCGGCGAAATTGGCTGCCTAGTAACAAAGGTATATCAAATTCAGCTGCTTTTTTATTTTTTATTTTTTTTAATTCCCAAAGAATCTTCAACATAGAAAATTCCATAGTTTAAAGTGAAAAAAAAAGGAGAAAAGAGACGATAGTAAATTATCGAGAAGCCATTTTCTTACTTGTAAATTCTTCTTTGTTTGGATAATTTCTCCGAGAACTCGACATGCTTCTACCCCTAGTGTATTACCCTGCAGTCTAATTTCCACTACATCATCCATTTGCCTTAGAGGACCGACATATTTTTCAATATCCTCAGTACTGTCAAGCTTTAGTCCTTTCCCTTCTATTGAAAATATTTTCGAATCGCTCTTGAGATCGACGGCAGCCATGATGGTGCAGGGTCACTCTTTAAAACTTCTGTTCTTCCTTTTGGATATGAGAGAGTGGATGGGGGGGGTGGGGGAGGGATAGAGGGATGGAGTGGAATAGAGATCTTAAAGTTCCGAAGGGATAAAACGCTGGTAGTATACTGCGTAAAGATTTCTTTCTTTATTTTTTTTTTTTGGTTTTTTCTTTCTTTTTATATATTTATTTCACTTAATATTCATGCCGATTAGATGGGTTGGAATTGCTAAGGAATTTTAAGCTCGGACCTACAAATATCGCGCACCCCTCAGAAGCTACACATTCATCTAGTAAACCCAGAAATAATTTAATCATTGCTATATATATTACCTATCAGCAACTAATCATCTACATGCCATGATGTGCTACTTTCTGCACTAGCCTTCAAGATGGAGAGTTTTTTTTTTTTTTTCCAACATCGAAACATGTTGGTTTGTCATGATGCTTCTTAATTCTCTATTAATAATGCCTGTGACCGTGTAATGTTTTGGCTGATCACCCAAAAAATCTATGGATAGAGTTTGTGTTTCATTGATTGCGTAGTTTAGGTGAAAATTATCCGTTATTTAGCATCTCTCATAAATTTTCTGAAACCCAGTCCTCTTTCTAGATTTTGAAAATCACATCAATCGCGAATGCAGGACTGTGGCTCAAATTTAATTTATTTGACATTCTTATATAAAATTTTTGGGTTTAAATCCATTTTCTTCAGTAATATCGCAATACTCCAACACGATTTTTGATACAATTTTTAGTCAAAATGTAGCAGTTAATTGATTCTTCTTCCCCTTTATCAGAATTAAAGTACTTATTTACCTGTTTTTCCGCTAATTCTACTTGCTATGGTTCACAAAATTTGCTCTACATAGTCAAAGACATAAGTTTTGGGGATCAAAAATGATTAGCCATGGTCGCCCTAGCAACCGCTGTTGGGGGGGAAAGAATATTTAAGGACGATTCTTTCCACTTCGCGTGAGCACTCCTCACGGATACAGAAGAAGCTGTATGAAGTTAGTTTGAGAGGAAAAGAACAAAAGGATTCACTGGCTATTTTTTGTGCCCATCTTCTAAACATACCAACTTGCCATTAGTAGTGATGATTTCCCCAGCTCGAATATATATACACAAGGTTTGCGAATTCTTTACCACTACATATTCACACAGATTGTGGAGAGCTAACACGAAACTCCTTTTCTCCCTTCCTGAACTTTCTCACGTTTCATATAACTGCGTAGGAATTAAATTTAAACGCATGACAATCTCTCCCATCTTCATGACGTCTGGATGGTACAGCGTGGAGCCAATGGATAGATAGTTAGCTAAAAAGCAACGTAAAACATAAGTTATGTATAAAGAAAGTGATGGCCATTTTCATCTATTTTTTAGTCAACTATCTTCCGTGAGCTCAAAGCGTCGTTTAACAGATAAATTACAATTTTTGTTTCCTTATATGCTACATGTGATGTATTTTGGGATCCCTATTATGAAACCAAGGTCGCTGGTCTGAGATGGTCCGCCGAATCATAATAAAGAAATTTATATGGGCTGTAATGCGTGATTTGTTGGGGTGCAAGAAAGTCACTAAGCCGTATCAGGAAAAAGGGAGAAATTTGAAATCTTTTTTTTTTCCCAGCCTTGTTTGAATTACGACATAGACATGTCTCTTATTTGGTACGTATTTCCCAATCAGTTGTCCACCATCCACGTCTCTTGTTTTACTTGTTAAATCAATCACTCACATGTTTCAATCTATTTAATTGCTGAGGTCATACTTAAGTCAATCGTTTTGAAAGAAGAAAGAATAAAGACTACATTTATTTCGTGCATAATCGTTATTGTTTCTTACAATGGAGTCTTGTCATATCACATCTCGTATGTTTCTTTCCCTTTCCTTCCTTGGCCCTCTGATTGATATGATAATACGAGATATGGTATTAACAGCTGATAAGAGATCAATGTAGGTGACTCAAAAACAAATAAGACACCGCAAGCTTCGACGACGGTTACAACAACAGCAACAGCTAATGTTAAGGTTCTAAAAACTCTTTCTTTGTTCTACACCTAATTTTACATTGAGTACAACTTGAAGATTAATATATGTGTCTTTTTTCTTTTTAGCCTTGTTGTGTCTGTAAAGATGAGAAAACTTTACGAGATGACTGCATGCTCTTCAGCACTTCTCAAGATCCCACTCAGAATTGTGCGGAGTTCATTAATAAATACAAAAAATGTATGGCAACCTATGGATTCAATATATGAAGAGAGTATAAGGGACAATTTCTTCAGATGGACAAAAAATTCCTCTGTGTGTAAAAAACGGATATGGTGAGGGCGAAAAGGTCAAGGTTATAACAAATGGTCGGCGTTTGGGTCTTAGAAGAGAAAAATTTGTATTAAATGCATCTAGAAAAAATCCCATCTCTTCCTAATTAATAAAATCTTACTTCAAAGTCTTACTGGGATCGAAATAAAGAAGTCTCTCTACACGCTTTCATTTCATCTTTATCTTTTGAACAAGGAATAATTCAGCTTTTAAATTACATTAGAATTGATATACATGTTTTTTTTTCCATTTGAGAAAGAAAATATATTTTTTAAAAGAGATTTTTAATGGTTCTGATACATTATAATCCAGACAGTACACTCTGAATTCCTACACTTCCAGAGTCATCTCGTTTTAATACAAATGCTCTGAAGTCAGCTTTTTGTAGTTTTTTGCCTCCAATAGGCTGTTGAAGACTTCGAGACTTTTCCCGAAGCGCCTCGGGCCCAATAATGAAAAGATTACCTATTTCACTCAAGACTTCGATACTGCTTTTTGCTTCACTAGATAATGGAAAAATTTTCAAGGTGGAAACGTATTTAGACATATCTTGGGCAACAAATAAGCCTCCAGTTGCATTTACTTGAAATTTCTTAAAATGTTCAAAAATTAAGTCCCGAACACTCAACGCTAGGGTACTGCCGAAAATTTCTAAATTATGTCCATTGATTGTGTGACTTATTAGATTAGATAACTTGATGAGAAAAGTACTTATTGAGAGACAAGTCACAGTTTGAAGAGATTCAACTAAGTCGGTATCTTTTGGTCTAAAATCCAATTTTTTCTGATTCGCTAATAATCTTATAACCCAATGAGTTGCAACAGTCAATGTACTTTTTACAATATTGCTTATTTTTTCCTCAATTCTCTCTATAGCAGTCTTTGTCTGAGCTTCCATATTTCGTCGTATAGTAGCATTTGACTCTGCTAGGGGGACAAGCGCAGTGTTGATAAAGTGAGAAATAATATTTGTAATAGTTATAGCGGGTTGTAGTAACGTGAGGTATGTAAGATCTGGTTCTACCTTTGATGTTTCTTGTGAGGTTGCTTGGTCAGCTATTGCATCCAGAGATGTCTCAATATAAACTTGTCCAATATTTGTTAAAAGTATATTCAATAATACAGAAATATCCCTTGAAGTTTCATTACTATTACCGAGTTCTAAGGCACGTCTAACGCTTTCAGCCATCCATTTAAGCATGCGCTTGGCAACATTGATGCTTAAAACGCCATCTTCATCCGTGACATCAATCTCATTCTTATTTTTTGTACTTTCAGTATCCCGAAGATCAGCAACTTTCAACATCATTGCTTTTTGTGTTGGGGTAAGCTCAGACGAGTTCAAACGATCAATATATGCGTCTTTAGCACTTGATAATAATTGAGAGCCTTGCTGCGCTAGTGAAGCCATAAAACCACCTGCAACTTTTTTCCTTCTCGAATGGTATATGGTGTACTTAAAAAGCAAAGATGACTTTAGCTCCATCAAGCTCTTTCGTTCTCTCTCGATGTATGAGTTTCCAACAAGATATGGGACGAAAAGTTCATCAAGTTGTTGATCAAGACTAAAAGCCGTCTGAGCTGAACAGGGCTCAGGATGCTCTGTAAGCCCATGGGCTTTTAAGTCTTCAATAAGGTTGCTAATATAATTTCTTGAAGAGTGAAGTGAGCGGAGAAAAGTTAACGATGAGATTTCATCAGCTTTTTCCAGAACCTTTTCCAATCGCTGTTGTATAGATTGTTGAAATACTCTTTGAATGAATTTAGTTAAAACGGCCTCGTAATATGGAAAAGCCCGTCTGATAACAAAAGACTCATTTTGCATAACTATTCGAATTTCATCGATCAAAGCTTGTAGGCTTGGCTCAACTCCTGGTGGCTCAGAATCTGGATCTGCAATTTTATCCCAGATCTCGTTATCGGTGATCACCTCTTCTGCAACCAATTGACTCTTATCGATGAAAAACTGATGCTGATTCACAAAAAGTGCTATAATGCTGGAGCCACCATTAAAATCATGCATAACCTTGGCACACTCTAACATCTCATCATAGTTTTGTTTACGATAGCTATCATCAAACTGCTTTAGGAGGCCCTTCTCCAAAGTTTCGGAGAATTTTTCTATTATCTCCCTAGTATTATGTCTGCGATTTCCATTTTTTTCTGTAGATGCACCATTTACTTTGTTGGATTTGTCAACCTGATTCCAGGAAGCTGAATCTAATGCCTGACTCATCTTCATAAGTTGTCTGGCAATAACGGCACAGCGTACCTTATTCTCACCACTTCCCTGACGCTCAATCATTTCTTCCAATGATGTAAGTTGGCCATTTTCACTAACCTCTAGCCAACATTGTATGAGGAATCCTGCATCTAATGCTCGTGTCCGTTGTTTAACGAGATCCTCAAGCCTTTCTCCAATCTGAACTGCAATATTTCCTCCCCCAACTTTCTCGTTTGGGTCGTAATTTGCTAATCCATCTGAATTATTAACTGTCACATCAAGGGAATCAAAATTATCTATTGACTGGTCGAGCTTTCTACCAAGTGTCTCGAGAGTCTGGTTGTGAGCAGCTTCAGCAAGTCGAACAGAAGTGTGAAGTCCAGCTTCTCGTCCTTCTAATTCATCCAATAGACTTGCTAGCTGTGATAGAGCATCTTTTAATTGTTAGAGATCCTTTTTTTCAATACCGATGGCTAGTACCTACTTTCAAAAGTTCTAATCAAAGGCTTCGGATCAAAAGACTGGATTCCAAGTCCGGATTTTCGATTGGAAGAAGTGTAACTATCAGCAAGTTCTTCCACAAAATCTCGCACGATAAAATCTTTATTTGAGAAGTTATCAAGTGTAAAAATCGGTCCTTGTGGAAATAGCGACCTGGAAATCCCTCCAGCTCCAGCTCCGACAGAAGTCGCCGAAGAATTAGAGTCCATTTGAACTTCCTATCGCATCGAGTCTTTGGTACGTTTCTTAACCATCTTTATGTAAAAAGAAAATCAGTTCGGGCCTTACTCCTTGCGAGTAATGAATGAGATTGTCAACATATCTCGCTTGTGACTAAGTATGCCATCGTGTAAATACAAATTAGTAGGATCATAACTAACTCAAGTCAAATTCGCATATTCGAAATTCTCAACTATCAGTAAAAAATGGAGGCTTACAGACGTGATGCAAAAGTTAACCATAGCTTATATTCCAAGGAGGAAAGAGAGGAATTGCTAGCTGTAAGATAACTTCGATTACCCACTAATTTGCTCTAATATTTCAATAGCCTTATCTCCCCGTTCCCCGCGTTAGATCAAGATCGTCGCATGACAGCAATAACCCTATATTAATTGATCACAATGATCATAAATATTTACGACCAAGCCTTAGGGCAAAGAGGTTTATACAGGCACAAATACATGCCCTTTGCTACCTAATACTACAAACGCTCTTCTCGGTATACTTACGAATTAGATTTGCACGTAATTATATAACCACTAGAATATTAGCAATTCTTTATTACCATCATCGAGCGTCTGAGCTAATTCAGAGAGATGTGAGAGCACTCCATCGACTTCCAAAGCATCTAAGTGTAGTGCTAAATATAAATGATGCGATTTCAAAGTCTGCTGCACTGGAGGAATTGTTAGACAAAGTTGCTGAGTTATCAGTTTGGTGCGCTTGCGTTGGGATCCCAACCCTATCAGTATATGAGAGAACTGGTTATATAAATACTGCTATTCTCGAGAGAATATTCTAATTTCAGATAGGTATCTTGAAAAGTTATATTTCCACAACACACAAAGCGATCGGCAAAAAGCTATCGTCATATTTAGGAGCACAACAACCTGCTTTATCAGTACGAGCACCACATCTAACGCCTTTAATATCGCCTGCTACATCAAATAAGAAGCAAGTGTCAAAATCACCCTTGAAAAAATTTCAGGTACTCTTATTATCTTTTGAGGATGGCCGAGATTCTTTAGTAGACTTGACCAAAACACTTGTTGAGATGGCGCAGCATTCCAAGCTATCACCAATTGACATCAGTACCGACTTAATTGATACAGAAATATCAGAAAGCGTTATGGGCGATCCAGATCTTTTAGTTCTATTTACACCGAGTATAGAATTACAAGGTTATCCTCCTTGGCAGCTACGACTTACTGAAATATTTCATGTTCAAGATAATTTATCTTTTGGTTATCATGTATTCTTGCAAGCTCTGTACAATTATGCAAATGCACAGATGAGATTTGGACGATAATCAATACTATTTTATGTAAAATCATGTCATTTTCCTACATATGAGAAGGATGAGCCCGATGATCAGTCACAACAGAGACCATATCAGTATTGTTTCTGTGGTATACACTAGCTGTGATGTTGGACGATTTTCTATTTCATTTTTTATGGCCGTATAAAAGTATATTTTGAGATGAAATAGTATATGTGACTATGTAATCTCTGCTTTGAAATGAGGTTCTAATTCCTTACCGTTAAAGAATAACCATATCTTTGATGTATTAGTGTGATCTAATTATATCACCATGGGAAACACTAACTTGGCTTGATGAAAATTTGAGCCTTCGCAATCCTAAAATAATTTTTTGTGTCGGAGGAAATTAATGACGTATGATTAGATGGGAGGAGAGAGTTAGTGATCATGAGTTATAAACTCAAATTCTGATAATCTAATATTAGGATCAATTTAGTAAATGCTTAAGTCTAATTAGACTTCAGCATTTAATGAGTTGCCGACTGGGGATAAGATTTAAAACTCAAGAACAAGCTTACAAGATCAATCAATAGACAAGAGAAATTCCTAGTATGTATCTTAATGTTAGCACATTTGTTGTATGTTTCATTGGTGCCAGTCAAGACGATATGTTATAACGATACAATTCTTAGGACAAATAAATCCACTAATCCTGATGGCGCTCAAGCAGATTACTGAACAGAATGTAAATGAGGAATAGGATACCCATATCAAGAATCTGGACTTAGCAAGAGCATTGTCATCTCTTGAATATGTATGTTGAACCGACCACTGAATTTTTTTTTCTTAAGATATAAATATATATACGTATTTTGCTTTCTTACCCAAATATCTACATAAACCCTGCAGCAAGTAGGGCGTGTGTCTACTAACGCCTCATCACAAGAGTACTTATGAAATGGACTTATTACGAGATCAATAAACCCATCTGAATGATAGATATACTTAGAGCGAGAATGACAAGACGATGAAGAGAATAAACCAGATTTTTGAGACTCTCTTTCTGAACCATTCTTTCCTTGTACTAGTTAATGATTGATCATCAGTTAGTTCTATAGAAAAAAACAGAATTATATGTGATTATAACTGGAGCATTAATAATAAAAAGGCGGCAATAGAAGCAAGTTGAAGCAGCAGCAATAACAATAGCAAAAGCGATAAACATAGTAGATATATAAATCTATGTTATTTATCAAGGGATTAATCCATGCAGAAAAAATATTTCTAATACCCACCCCCTAAAAACACATTTGATTTTCATATATATATATATATA
>MCFK01009001.1:0-11799 GCA_003610855.1 Erysiphe neolycopersici | reverse complement strand
AAAAATTATCACAGGGGAGAGAGGGGGAGGAGAAGGGAGGGAGGGAGGGAGGGGTCGTGTGGGGTATTGTATGATTTGCAAGGCTAAGGGATCAGAGTAAGTGAGTTTCGTTTGTCTTCGGGGGACGGTCCGCCAAGTTTGAACGTTTGTCGCCAACTCGTAGGAGTGATTATCAATATTTATTTTTCTGACCTTTTTCTTATTGCTTGCTAAAATAGCTCGATATTTCGTAGTTTTCAATAGTTTCTATGATATCGCTATTGGTAATGGAAAGTTTGAAAAAGTCTGGGTGGCGACTATTAGGTGGCGAACGTGCGTGGAAGAAGCACGCCAACCCTTTGCGTTCTACACCTCTGAGCAGCGGTTGCGGTAGAAACGCTTTTCCAAAAACCTCTTCAAATACTTTTTATGGATATGTTATTCTCTTGCCGAGAGTTTTATTTTTTTTTTTTTGTTATATTTTTTAGTCTTTAAATTTCACTCTTGGCGTGCTCTGGATCGGCCTACAACTATGGTTTCTCCAACGAAAGAGAAAGGCGTATTCCCCTCTTCGACTTTCCGTAGGTAAGATCCAGAATAAGATTCTTTGAGATAATGTGGCGGTAAGTGCCAAAAGAAGTCTAGTTCTCTTTAATGAGTAATTGTAGTGATTTAAAAAGATTAGCCTCTCAATCTTATGCTCTGTGCACTCAGTTTTGAAGTCGTCGGGGGTAAGATAGATCCGCGTCTTGAAGCAGACGTTGTCTGACTGAAGCACTTTTTTTAGTATTACTTTGCATGAACACATACGAGATTTGTCTGCTAAATTTCCCAGGGTCTAGGATCTAATATCTGATTCTCACTTGGAAGGGCAGACTTTCACCTAACTTAAATTCTACATTTAACAACCTTCTTGCCACCAAAAAGGACATGAGGTTATAGAAAAGATTATAAATCTCCAAAATTTGTATTCCAAAGATGTAAAATGGACAGATTTGCGCCCGGGGAAAATTCCGAAGGTATCAAGACTAGATTTTCCAGCTATTATTTATTATGCTTGGGGATTGGCGCTTTCCGACGGTCCGCTGATGTTCAAAACTAGAGGAGATTTGGGATGTTGATTCTCCTGTATATTTTTTTTTGCTTACACTAATGAATTTTATTAAGGAATTCCGATGCTAGATTAGACCCGTTTGATCTTAAATTTGGATAGTAAAGACTAGAGAAAGCAAGAGTAGGTAAGCAGCAAAAGAGAATTTAGTCCTTATTCACAGTATCTTTTAGATTTTCCCCACATCGAGAGTTGCCTAGTTTGATGAGTGCATTCATTTATGTCCTCTATATTTCCGCTCTTGGAAATGATTCAATAACTTGCCGTACTGCCAAGACGTTGACTTATCGGCGTACACCCAATCGAAAGTATAGAATTTCCTCAAGTAATAAATAATATCACTGTTGAGCGCCCGTTGTTTCTACTAATTGGTCACACAGGACGCTAATGAATAGATCAGAGCAACTAACTCTGGCTTTTTCGTAATGTCGTTGTGTCGTTATGGCTCGGTTTGGAATTTGTGGAAAAGGAAATTTATTGCTTCGCATTGAAGAGGGGGGGAGGGGGGAGTGTGTGGGGGGGTTATAGTATATCCTGGGGGCAAGCAGCACGTACAGCGATGTCTAGGAACGAGGTAAAGTAAGTGTAGATAGTAGAGTGTTGTGTAGTTGGTGTGCCGAGGAGGTGTGTGATGAGAAAATGGATGAGCCGAGGAGATTGAGCGGGTTGACGGGGGGCCGGGGTGCAATGAATTGGGAAAGAAATAATTTATTTTTTTCCTATTTCGGGCCGTGGCGTCGGACTAATGGAGGGGGGAGCCTTAATTGAGGACAGACAAGCAAGCAAGCAAGCAGGGCTGCTAGCTAGTTAGCAGCGAGCGCATGTATATATCTGAAGCTAAATAAAACTTAGAGCGATATGTATCTATCTATACCAGACACATTTTTTTGTAAATCCAGAGATGTAGGTGGGTGGGTACGTGTGTATGTATATATATATGTATCTATCTATCTATATTTGTGCAATATCTATGTTATTCACATGTGCAGCAGGTAAGCAGGTAAGCATGTATGTATGTATGTATATTATTATTATTATTATTATTATTATTATGCCATGCTTATGTATGTATGTCAGTGACTATTAAGTTGTGTAGAATTGGGAAGCTGGCCAGGATTCTACTGTCGACCCCTGTCGAGTCTGTGCACTGCGGGGGAGGTGGGCGAGCCAGGCATGGTTGCAGGGATGGTTGGCAACAAACAGACAGGGAAGAAAACGGGAAAATTATCATTTCGATAGGCGCAATATATATGTCGTATATTTGCCTCATCGAGAAAGAAATAAGAGACTCTTACCCATCTATCTGCTGGCTTCCTTACCCTCTCCACCCACCGCTTTCGAGAACACACATGACTCAGAATACTGGCCCACTTCACCGATGAATGTATCAGAGAGTAAGCAAAAGTGGCACCAGATTCATCGTCGTCATTCTCAATCAAGTCTGGTGGTGGGTGGAGAGGGAGGTGAGTGCTTGCTTGCTGAGTAATCAATCGACCGACCGACCGGCCCAGCTGGAAGCTAGCCAGCCATTCAGTCAGTCAGTATAGTAAGTCTCTAGAGAGGAATGCTACGAAGATGATTGATGGTTTATCGCTCGCACGCATTCATTCATGCATCCATCACCCACCAGCAGCTACGACGGACGACCAACGAACCTCAACCTCCATAAGTCTGTGTCTGGCACCGTTGATGAATGGATGCTACGCTGCCTGAACCCACGGAGAAGGAAGGATTGAGTAAGGGCTGGGCCGAGCCAGCCAATGAGAAACGTTACCAAGTCACGATACCAACTGCATAAACTTTGGAAAAACAAACTCTTTATTTGTGGAGATCTTCGGCACGGAGATACGGGACGGGATTTCGTCACTTCTGCTTTCTTTCTTTTGTAGAATTTCTTTTTTTGTTGAAACTTATCAAATCTTTGTCTCTCAGTCACCCCACCAACGGTCACGTCAGATCACCCGCCGCCATATACTACATCATTTTATATCTCGCTGTAAATCTCTTCGCCCATTACAGTAACTAACTAACTCACACACCCATCAATTACTGAAAATGAAGCGACATACACTACTGATTGATGGTGAGGGGCTCTCTCTGAAAAATTTAATCGATGTAACCGAATCCACCTTCTACTTAACAACCCTTCTCTATTAATCAGTGGATAAATATAGAGCCTTGCTAAATCTAAGTAGTTTTCAGCCTCGCACTAGATAGAGCTAGGAAGCTGGTCCGTGCTTTCGTGTACTTAATTTGTTTAATGACAAACACATGCTTGCACAAATCATACTACTTTGTAAAATCATCTGAAGCGTGATTTCTATGTTAAGCGAGAAAATAATCAGAGGAGCAGAACAGTTTAGAAATAGGATTAGGTCAATGATTAATATGAGTTACTTTTAACATATCTTTAGTAAATACATTAGCACTTTTTAACCCTTCGCAATCTGCTCTAGCCCTTAAAAGCAAAATAAGGAGCCATCTCACGATCTTATATCCTAGGTTTTTGGAAGTTTCAAGATCTCATTTACATTTCCCAGCAGTTCAAGTTCTTGAAACAGATTATTTTTAAAGCCCTAAAGACTACCTAATATCTGAACATCAACCCTTGGAAACGTACTTCTTTTGAGGCTGGGTGGGTAAGCTCATTCTCCTACTTTACCATCATCGCATGCGTCTCTTACTGTTATAGTTCTGCGTAAGAGACCTCACGTAGGTGTTGATGATCAATTGAAAACCGATCTATATATCATCTAAACTATTTATCTGCATTATTCTCTAAAATAAAATTATAGCTATCATCATGAATTCTATTATTGTGAGCTTTATCTATCTGAGTGATAAGGAGGTTCTCAGGGTAGGACGCGACTGTTCTTGAAAGCAGGTCCAAAGATTCGCACTCAAGCAAAGTCTCTACTTGAAAATTTTGCACCATGTATTTTTAATGTGATAACCAATAAATAAGTATCTGATGACGGTTTTTTCGACGCCCTCTCGGTACCTTTAGATCAGCATTTCGTTTCCGATGCTTGTTAGGGGTTAATTCAGAGCTTTTTAGTCTTGAGACTTTACGCGGTTCTAGCACACAAGTTGGATTTTTGGTCACTTCTTTGTAATTTTTGTAAAGCTTTGACGAAGTTGAAATCGTTGCAAAAGTTATGGGATTGATATGCAGTGGGTAGTTCTCTGAGTGTAGAGTAGACAAAGTCTTCATTTAGAATTCCTAAATCAATTTTGTAGATAGGAAGCAAATTTCAAGTCTCCGTTGGAAAGAGCTCACACTCTTTGTTCTCTCAATTGATGTTCGTTTGGTAATCTTACATATAGCAACATTTTCTAGAGCCCAAGTTAAATCAGATCGGCCATGAAACACCTTAGAATTAGATTTGATAAGTAGGAGGCTATTTGATTGCGTCTACGATGTTTTTGAGCTAAAGGGACAGTCAATGAATGACCTGAACATATTTACCAATTATGGGCTAGCGCTCTTAGCTTCTCTGAAGTCAACCCGGCAACACGATGTTGCAGTGGGCTCGAGGGTCTCGCTTACTTATTTTCTCTAATTGGTTGAGCGGCGAGTCTGAAATCCAAAACCTATTTAGATTTAGCGAGACCCTAAAATAAATGCCTTCGGACGGTAGGCGGCAGGCGCCTGGTGGGTCTCGGATCCGGACCCAAGAGACGCATAGACAGACTGGGAGAGAAAACAAAATAAAAGAATAGAAGAGAAGATTTCACAACCCTTGTATTTTCCTCAAACCTTAACGCTACGCCAAGCCATAGCGAGTTAAACAAACACATTGACATATAAATCAAAATATGCTGGCTACTGGGAAGGAAGCATTTGTGACAGGAAAAGCTTGCTGCTTCAATGATTCTCCCCTCCCTAAACTGATAGATGTGATTTCCCCCATGACCAAGATCTAAAACTTCGACTCCCTGCAAAAAAAAAAAAAAAGTTAGTAATATTAACAGTAATTTTAGCTTTCGTGAGTGGTACCTGCAATGCTACCTCATTACGGTACTGCCCTAGACCCAACCTCCCAAAAATACCAGATGTTGTTATTGTTGTTGTCGCTGTCATAATGGCGAAAATGGATTTAAAAAATTTCGCAAACAAATATGGGTCGAGACCTTTTTCTTTTTTAAAACGAAATGCACATATGTAAAAACGTAACCTTTATTTCTTTTTGGACGGAGGAGAAGGTTAGGGTGAGACAATTTGGTATTTTAAATAAAAAGAAGGCGATTTCTTTTACGTGGAATGATGTCTTGTGAATCGATCACCAGAATGCTTAATATCGACAAAAATCAAGGCTGTTAATTAAATTCATTCTTCGTTCGATCTTCCAGTTTTCCCAATGGATTGTTTGTCATGCAAATAGGCTGTTGGGCTCGAATTTCATAAGATAGAAATCTGGGCTTTGGAATTTTGCTTTCTCAGAATGGACGGTTCTGCAGGAGACATCGTCCTTCATCCTTCACACCAAATATCTATGCGCTGGTTTTTGTTCCTCTAAACTTTTTTGCCAGTTATATTGTGTATTTTAAATAATTCACAACACCATGTAATTACAAATAGCGTAATTTTGAGAATTATCGGAAAGCGCATTTATCTTTGCAATAGAACAAAGTGTGGATTGTGGATTGTTGTTGTTTAATCACTCTCGCGTGATTCATTATTATGCTATACATGCATAAAAATATACAAGCATCCATCTATTGTTGAACTCTTGTGCTCGCTCTTGCCCGCAAAGTAATTTTTGAACTGTGAGCCAGGCTTCGTTTCCAGGGGCCGGTTATATCCCTACAACGAGCTAGTGAACTCTAACTTCCAGTTTACCTTGTCGACTAGCTCCCGCAGTGTTTGTCATGAACACTGCCACTTAGTTCCTTACTTGCTTGCTTAAAGCTTTATATAAAACTTCATCTACCAATTAATCGTCTCAGCATCGGAAAGAAACCTGCATTTAGCTAGAAATTTTATACAGTATCACTTGTTAATAAATAATTGATGCCTCACTTTTTCTACTCAGTCATTAAAACAATTTAATAGAAATCGATATGTTTATTCAACAGTTTCAATCGGATATTCTCATTACTTTCCTGAGTCCAATTGTACATTTACCACATAGAAAAAAAGACAACGCCCAGTTTCATCACTCTTATACGAGAGAAAGCAGCTATTTCTTGATGAGCTCCAAGGAATCTATGAAAGAGACATCGGATTCTATGATTACCACTGAAATCCTGATAGATCTTATCAAAGATACATGTGAATGAGAGAAAAAAGGTTTGTGTACCGGTTAGTCAAAGTGACGGGGTTAATCAAAACTTCGTAAACTATCTATATCATTTGAATCTCAAGGACTTCTATAGATTGGACTTTAATCGCCAAAAAATACGTTGTAAAGAATTTCGGTTATCTTGTTGAACGAAACCTCAATTATCTTTGCCAAAGTAGGGTTAGCCAATTGGGTTTTATCCCTGCCTACAACACACCACTAGGCATTATTTATTATTATTACGATTTAGGCCAAGCAGGCTCGCGGGTAAAGTCTCGGCCTCGTGCCTCCCGGAGGGCGTTTGGCGTCCCTGTGCGGCCTTAGGCCGCCAGTGATGTCTATAAGTGTTAATTACATCGATTTATCTATGCTAATGGGATTCTTGACTCTTGAGGCCATCAGAATTCTGTACCCATTTACTAGGATAGAGTTTTGGCGCAAGAGTGCGAACGTACTCAACGTTTTTTTTTTCTTCTTAAATAGTACAATACACTTCACAAACCTTCTCACTCTGTCTATCCATAAAGTCTTTTATCTACGCACCACTTATGGAAAGCACGTGCTCAATCTACTAACCCTAGAGCCCAATTGAGATTATCTTCAATGCTTCCTCCTTTTTCACAGTAAAAAGGACAGTCTGGCGATTTCTCTGCTCCACAATCGCAAATAAGTTCTGCTTCTTCAAGTTGAAATCGCCGGTGGCAGTCTGCAAAATCTGCATAACCGGTTCGAGCGGCTAGAAGCTTCCCTAGTTTGTAGCGTATAAGTAAAAATAACTCTGGTGGTATCCTTGTACTCATTTTAATGTTGTTCTTTCTATAGCGTTATGCTGCATTTTTTTGCCAGTATTTTACTGCATTCTCTTTATATCTATCTTGAGCAAGGCGTCCTGCCCGTGCCATTGATATCATAGTGCGCAGAGTCTCTTCACCGCAGAATTGTCTTGCCAGAGAGTCTGCTCGTTCATTTCCTAGAATTTGTTGATTGCCCGGAACCCATTTTATAACCACTTGGCCTCTCTGAACTCCTATGGATTTGTCCCCCTTACGCCAAGTCTCTCGATGTGACTGAAATTCTTGAATCTGGTTGCAACTTGATAGTGTTGACAGGCTTGAATGCAATCGAACTACAGCTTCCTGATTATATAAAAACACTGCTATATTGGTAGCGAAACGACTCATTAGGTGGAAACGTGCCGCTCAGGGTCCTTCGAGAGCCCCAGTAACCTCTGCGTCAAAAATTTCAATTGTTTGACCCAACGATATTTTTGGCTTGTGATCTCTTGCGAGCCCAAACATATGTAATACCCGGCACTAAATTCCCTGCTTCGTCTCTCAATCAATCTGAGTATACAGTCAAATCGAGCGAATTCCGTTGTTTAGCCCACTGGTAAAAAGATTCTAGATCACTTAATCGTCCAACAGCTCCCACTTGCCGGAGAATTTCTTCTCGGTTTATGGTAGGCTAGGGTGGAATGTAATTAGCAGTAGAAAGCTCTAGATTGTGTCGTCGTTTAATCCCGCTCATGTGCGAAAAAAGTTCCATCGCCGCCTCAGAGGGTGTTCAATGGGCTGAGGTAATGCGTACTGCTAAGCGGTCATGTATACAATCTAGCCATGCTCTAGCCAGACTCCAGCCTGTTTCTCTTAAAAGGACCGATGATTGAGTGGTCTTGTATACTGGGAGGAATACCTTCTTCATTTTTTTTTTTAATATTCAACGTCCGTGGGACAGCTCCTCAGTAACTGCCCAAAAGGCCTCCCGGACGTAGGACGCGTGAATACTTTCTTCACTAGGCAGATAATTAATTTATAGGGTTGGCAAAATCCTCATGAACACGTGATATCCTCGACACTTATCAGCCTTGCACGCCCCTATTTCAAAATCGATCACTATACACAGATTAACTAGAAGCATATCAAACATCTTTCCTATAATTTCACAGATTCAATCCAAAATCTTATGGTTATTCTATATATTACGGATCAAAGTATTCTCTTGCACGTCAAAATCAATGAATATCACTTAATTTAACCCCTCTATCGATACGCTCCGCTACCGAGCTTATTGAACTTTATGCTCTGCATATATGCTCTCTTACGAGCTTTTCCTGTCTCGTATAGCTCTCTGATGCCACCAAAACTTCTTGAAATCCCTACAGCAGTCATAGAAAGCTCTGGACTACCTTCAGTTATATCCCACTTCGATCCACTCGTGCTGTTGTTGGGGATTGGTAAGATAAAGAAGATGAGAGATCTTTATCTTCTTTATAATAAAATACACTGTAGGACTTTATGAAAGCTCCAACGCCTTATATTCATACAAAGAAGGGTCATGTCGACATGAAGCCTTATCATGACCTTTAGCCTCTGACAAGAGCATGAGGTTAATGATGCATTCGCGCTCGAGAAGAATTTAGAGAATTTAGAGCAAAGTGGGCGGTGCCACGCTCATCAGCACCATATGAGCTGTAAGAGCTGTTACGCGAAAGAGCAGCATACTCATACGGAGATGATTGATGGATTACTGTGGGTGCTAATGGCTGTCCATAGCCTTCATAGAGTGATGCACCTTGATATAGCATAGGTGGGTACAAATACTTGGGCCTGAGATGATACATGTATAAATAAAAATTCCTGCTACCTTTAACTCGTCTTTTCCCCTCTATAGACTCGAGAAAGATACGGCGTTCATGATGAAGTTGTTATCCTTCTTTTCGCTAGTAGTACCAATGAGGTTTTGTTTGTGCTATGACTGCCTTGTCTAGTGTTTAGCCTTGTAGCCTTACTTCCAAAATCTGCCCTCCCATCCAGTAAGAAAGCTGAGAAGTTAGTTATGAGAACTAATAACAGTCAGGCTAAATACAACTTTTCCTCTTCAAATCAGACAAGTAGTCTTTACATGTGTAACTGCCGATATCTTAGATTTTCATAGTTCTACATGATCAGAACTATACGCTTCAAAACTAACAAAGCACAAAGGCATAGGAAATTCATACTCCCTCAAAAGCTCGTCAAAAAAATTCATGATCTACATGTAGTCGTTTTTCTTCTCTCTGCTTAGAAATTTGACGGCAAATTTGGTTGTCTTGTTGCCTCCAGAGCTACCGCAAATATCCACCTCGGGCATTCTAGATCGATTTGTTTGATACGTTCTATGAATTAGAATAACATCTGGATTCTCTTCTAGGAGTTTATTACACCCTGTATTTGCAAAAGATAGACGTGTCATTCAATTGTTATCATCAGCATCTTTGCGATGAAAAAGCTTTTGGTCTTCTAGTTTGTCAACAAGCTAGTCGATAGGGGTCTTTCCCCCTAACACGGGCAATCGAATCATCTGTCCGATATTGTAAATATCTCTAGCATTTAATCTAATTTAGTTTTTCTCTCGTGCTTATAGTTGAATTGTAGAGACTAGAGTTCGTTGGTTTATGAGACTGGAGACAAGTGCCTTTGCTTCTTGGTTTGCATCTGGTTTTTCTTTATATGAGAGGGATGCGCAATTGAATTATCTGAAGGTTCATTATTGTGGAATTCTTCTAGTATGTGCCTCTAGCCTCTCTATCAAACTGCTTTTTCTTGGGCAATAGTTCGAAAGGGATTGCCTTGTTTCTCTTTTTTTCTAAGGATGAAGGTCCTTAATCTTGCATTCTTGGAACTTCCCTCCCTTATCACATTGATGATTAATACGAATGGTGAGGGGAATGGAGTAGTCTTTGGCGCAAAGAATGAGAAAGCAGTGCAAAAATAAGAGTGAGAAAGGCCAGGTCAGCTCCTTCCCTGTTCTCATTTTTTAGCGAAAAAGGACAACTCCATAACCCTTACCATATACATGACCTCAGTAGGCAGAAAATAGTTGTCCGGGAGACTCATACACTGCATGTTTTACAGGAACACGGATCTTAGAAAGTATCGTGGGAAACATAGGGTGTGCGTCAGGAACATGTGCTTCACGATTGCTATCAAACGTAACTAATTTTAAATTGTGCCAAGACAAATTTCGTTGAAGAGACACGATTCTGGCTGGTTAAATCAAAGTTTTATCCCAACAGTCGTAATTGAGCAAGATAATGTTTTGCAGAATAATTTGATGTATTACGTGCGCTAGTATAGGCATATAATCCAAAATCTCGTTCCCAAGGAAACAGGATAAAGCTTATTATATGCAGCAAAAATAATAATACATATTATTATTATTATTATAGTAGAGCCTCATATTAATACCCTCGGAACCGCCACCAAGTATAAATATATCGAAGTTAAATACCTAGACAGGTTCTCAATAGAAAATGAATATGAGTATGACTGCTACATACAAGCGCAACTGGCTGAAGTTCTAACTATCACTGAAAACCAGTGTGTGGACTAATAGGCGCTGCAGGAAGTTGCCGCACAACTGGTTCATCTGAGATTGTAATTACGTTACGTTGCAGAAACCCCATGGATGTCAACAGCCCTCTTAACTATCCGGGGCCCATTACATTCCTGATGATGAGGAAATCATCACCCGTGAGCACGAAATGGACGATAATGTTGAAGCACCGCTCATTCCTCTGTCACGGGCCCTCGATATGCTGAGGAATTTGCTTCAGCATGGTGATATCCCCCTGCATCATTTATACATATCAACCAGCTCCAGTAGAGTCTGCAAGAATCTCGAAGCGAAAAGAAGGGGCAAAAAACAATAAAAAGATGGATGCATTTTTCCTGTACATAATTGTATAGTATACCCCGGAAAAAAAAATGATGAGCCTCTCTATAGTAATAATAATTGTATTCTTGAATTTTTTGAGGGGATTTCAAAAATCTTAACTCTAAGTTACAGAGGCAGTGGATATAGCTTCTAGTGCAAGGTAGGGTGGGACCAGACAAAAGAATGTAAATATTTAAGATATAAGATATAAATACATACAGCATTAATAATTAGTAATTGGCTCTAATTCTTCTAAAAAGAGTGTTTGGCATGCCCGCACAGCCTATTGCCGCCCGATAATTCTATGATCATTTGACATCTTATCTAAACTAGCCAGACAGCATTGACACCTGACACAATTTGCTTCCAATATCAAAAATATGATGTGGGCACGCAAGGCTGAGAAGTGCCAAAGATATCTGTCACGTGCTCATAATGAAGATTTGTGGCGTATCCAATTAGGATTAGGACTCATATTGATTAAAAAAAAAAAATAATGAAGATTTAGGCCCCCTCCCCCCCCGTTCGCGCAAGATCTAATGGTCTTTCCATTTGATGCCAAGTCTTTGCCAAGGAAATGTCGGCAACAAACACCGTAATATTGGCTCCACTTTATGAGTGTAAACGAAGCTTCCATTTGGAGAGAGGGAGCTAGCCTGTTTCAAGGGGGAAAAAAAAAACTGCTTGACGGCGCCCAGACACTCCATCTATTAGGGCCGGTCAGACATC